>DWAJ01001436.1:0-22353 GCA_018238005.1 Eurema mandarina | reverse complement strand
CTCCGCACGCCGGAGCACCGACTAACCCAGTGCCTACATTCTTGTCTTTCTTATCCAACGATCCCACATTACGCGGATTTTCATAGTGGTCGATAACCTAGAAGTAATAAAAATTTGAAATCATTACTACCCTTATGAAATAGTTTCTAATTATATGAATAATCAATAAAACCTTGACATTGAGATTGAAAAATTTTCAACTTACATTTGCATGATATGACGCAGTTTGTATAATACTCGCTGCGTTTCGATTTCGTAAACAAATGCATCGACACAAATTTGGAAGCAGGAAAGCCATTTCAATATGCGTAAGGGATTTGATAACTTATAAATACGATCAAGCTACACAAACCAATTTTGCTATGTATCAACTAATAAATTTAGTATTTACTGTACTTAACAACAGCGGCAAATGGCAATTGGCATTTGTTTGTCATTTGGCAAATGGCAGATCACCTTGGACTTGGAGTATAGAGTATAGACCATTCTGTGACAGTTTGAGTTAGCAGATAACTTATAGGTATTTAATGAGGTGCAGAGTGGCAGAAGTACCGTAGATTTGTACTGCACTTTCAAAAATACCAAAATAAATAGCATAATATACTTGAAATCGTGCGATTATTAAAATTCGATTCCATATTTATTATTAATATACACTATAAAAATAAATAAAATACAAAAGAGTGTTCATGGGCGGCGATGAGCACTTTCCATCAGGTGGCTCGCATGCGAAGTTTGTTGTAAAAAAATTATATTACAAAAAATTATGCATTTTCATTAAACACAAAATACAAAATAAAAAATTTACAAATTTATTCAAAATTGCGACAACTTCATTCTTTTAGGCCAGGCGCGCACTAGGAGATTTTCGCCCCGTGGCAGAAAACTGTAAATACTATACCAAACAGTTTTAAATTGTATTGCGCGCACTGACGGCGAACCACCGCTCGAAAACCACTCGAAAAACCTGCACTGTACCAAAGAGCGGTGGTTCGCCGTCAGTGCGCGCAATACAATTTAAAACTTTTTGGTACAGAATTACAGTGCGACATTATGCCGCTGCTTTTTTTCTACCGCGCGGCGAAAAACTCCTAGTGCGCACCTGTCCTTAATCAGTTACTTCTGTAAGTGTTATAAAAAATAATAAAAATATATACATATTATGTATTATATTCGATGTTTCCTCTGACGATATCGCTGTGACGATTGGTCGATGATAACTGAAGTATGTAACAAAAGTATTTGACGCAATAGCAAGCGTCGCCACGCCAATGATCAGTTTTATACCTCGGCTATAGATGTTTCACATCAACAAAATTCTGTATTCACCTTATTTTCATAATGGATTTTAATTTTAAACTAAAAACTTGATTTCTAAAAGTTATAACGTGTCATTTATGAGTTATTTAATGAAAGCTATAAAGTAAAATTCATGCGTAATAACCACTCATAGAATTATTTGTTTAACTATTAATTTAATACCATAATATTTTACTTTATTTACTATCAGGCAGTATTTAAAAATATTAGACTTCGGATCAGGTAAGTAATTTAATGTACGTTATATTGTAAGATAAAACGTGTATAATATTATCAGAATGCTTAATATAGATACAGCGTCTCTAAGCAGCTTATGATTTAGTAGATAACGGATGGACATACAAGTTATCTTTTAAGTCCAGAAAAATGCAACTTTTGCAACTTGCAATTAGAAAAGTATTTTTCTAGGGTCGAACCTACCGAAGAGCTGTAGCACTACACCACTGCATCCAGCGGCCATGAACATTTTTTCAAATTTATAATTCGTCGTCGTCAATATAATTTTAATAATTATTAATCTTTTTTATAATTAATTCTATAAAAAAGATTCAACTAATCAGGAGGGGAACGACGTTTTACAGCCATAAAATTTCGGTAGATTGCGATAAGAATCAGGTACCTAAATTTTGACAGCTTAATCGGTTTTGGAGCTACTCAAGTCAAGATTGAAGAAAAAAAATTATTGAACTATTTTCTACTATTAATAAAAATAGTATCGGTTTTAAGTGCATTAAATGTTAAAAACGATATTATAAATGAATTTTACGTTTTTCTTTATATTACAGAATAAAGTAGGATATGACGTCACGACCGCATTCGATATTCTATCTCGCTCTTTAAATAACACTTAGAAGAAGGTGGCTAGATGTCATTTCCGGAACGTTACGAAATAGCGCGAACTGCGTCTAACCAATCATAATACATTTTTTTAAATTATTCTAGCGTCGTTGACGCTTTGCTGCGTTGCTACTTGACGTTGTTTGGGTTTGTTTTGTTTCGTGAATATTGTTGTATCTATTATATTTTACTAGTTTTATGTGTTTAGATGAACTGTATGAAGTTTATTATAACTGTGTAGTGAACTTTTGCAATATAATTTAATATTACTTCAAAGTAAAATGATTATGCACGAGAGACGCATTTCATCGCGTGTGGTGATGTGATAATTTTAGAAATAGAAAGTGTGAAGTGTTTATGCTAGTTATTTATAAAAGATGTCGACAAGAAGTGGTCGTATCAGATCAAATGCAACTGACTCGAGTCCATCGAGGACAAGAAAAGTTATTTCGCCTCCGCGTTCTCCCGCCAGAAATCGCAAAAGTTCTGCAGAACGTAATGCTGTACGTAAGTCTCCATCAAGAAAATCTCCTAGCCGTAAACCCGTGTCTAAGTATCCTGCTCGCAAATCTCCGTCACGTACTGTGAAAGAAAAAGATACTAAAGAAGATTCTATTCCCAAGTCACCGGCTAAACGTCCCGCTATAAGTTCTGATGTGGAAGTAAAATTAGAGGATTTTACAAGTAAATTCGAAATTTATCGCAGTACTCGTTCAAAACGTACAGAATACTCAATAAAAGATATATCCACTAAATCTCAATTTGTGGAACAGGAAAATGTTAACGGTACTGATAGCATCCACTCGAATAGTGACTATGGTTTGAGAAATAGAAGATCCGTTGAGAATATTATACCAAGGCGTTCTAGTAGATTGCGAGACTTTGTAGATACTGTTCCAGACATAAGGCGAAGTTTAAGTAAATCTGTTAGCAAGTCCATTAGTAAGTCTATAAGTAAATCTATCGACACATACTCTGATGACGAAATTTCAGAATTAGCACCATTGAAGGAAAAGTCTTCATCTGTAGTGAGGAAGTTATCTACTCCAGTACCAAGCAGTGTCAGTCTTGCACAATTAAATAACAAATTTGAATTTGGTGGTAGAATTGGTTCAGGAATTTTGTTATTAATTATACCTATTACAACCTTGACACTACTCATAGCTTGCTCTAAATTATGTGCACACAATGTTCTGTATAGTCTATCACAGTATAAAACAGCCACAGCTTGGTTTAGTACCCAATCAGCATTGATAGTTGCTGGCCAATATATATTGCAAGCATTGATAATAGCAGTACCCATTTTTGGGAAAAGGCAAACTGATGATTCTGGCAAAAGATATTGCTTCAATGCCCTATTTTCAAGTATAATAACTTTAAGTCTACTGTTCCTTGTACATCACTACACAACATTTAAAAATGATTTTATTCTTGACTCATATCTACAATTGGCAACAGCATCATATGTTATAGCAGTGTTATTGTCTATACTGTTGTTTGTAAAAAGTTCAAAAATAGATGAAAGCAAGTTGAATCCCTACGGCAATACAGGATACTCATTGTATGATTTTTTTGCTGGGCGAGAAATCCATCCACAAGTTAAAAGATTCAATGTTAAATTGTGGACATATAGAGTATGCAATATTAGCACTGTAAGTACTATTTCATTGCTAATTATTATAATATTATTAAAACCCTGCAATTTTACTACTACGACTAAAAATAATCCTATATAACGCTTATTTAGAGTCTGATCTACCTGCATACCAACAAACAAATTCATGCTGTAGTTTTTGCTTACATTAGACATAAGAACAAAAACTAGTATTTTAATGTGATAAATATAATACTCTTTCACTATTGCAGTAATTTAAGATTTGTTTTGTTTTTCAGCTTGTATTATTAATTCTCTTGCTCAGAAAAAGCTTTTATATCCAAGAGAAGGATCTTGCAGACTTTTCTGTTACTAATTACAATGATATTCTGACCAAAGTCCAATGGAAGCCGAGTTTATTAGTTTTTACGGGAATGCAAACCATCTATGCCCTATATTATATCGCAGCAGAACATAAAGTTATTACAACATTTTACTGGCAATATGAAGGCTTGGGATATTTACAAGTAACAGCTAGTGCACTATACCCCTTCTATTTCACAACAATATCAAAATATGTGGTGGATTCTGAGTTATCATTACGAACAAACACTCTGATAGCAGCAACTATAATATATTTACTGGGCTTTATAATCATGTATTATAGTAACAATATAAAGTATGAATTCAGGATAAACCCAGTGCAACCCAGCATGGCAAGTAAGTAATAAAAATAAAATTTTCCTGCTTCATACAAATTGCTTAACCTACATAAGTCCCTATAACAAATATATATGAATAAGATGTTGGACAATATAAGATTAGGTGTTCCATTATTTTAATCATCTTATATTTCAGGTTAATTTTATGACCCCTAAAATTGTAGTGATATTGATTACCGCATACATCTTCACAATGTATATTTGTAAGCATAGTATAGATTAAAAATTTATTAAATTGTTTCAGGTCTGGATTCAATGCCAACGTTTCACGGAAAGAAGTTACTTGTGTCAAAATTGTGGGGGATTGTCCGTCACCCAAACTATACAGGTGATATTCTGATACATATAGCTTTGGCTTTGCCGGGGTTGCTATCTTCGAGAATGTTGGCGGCGACGCCGGCGTTGTTGACGATTGTTGTATTGTTGTATCGAATATGGCGTGATCATACAAGGTGTAGGCGCCGATATGGTGCAGCCTGGCAGAGATATTGCAAGAGGGTACCAGCGGTGTTAATACCCAAAATCTTGTAACTTACAAATATAATGTATGTATTAGGTTTATTCTAAAGTTTTGATTTCAGATCGTACTCGGTTTTCGATATTTTAATCTATAGTAAATATAGGAACTATCTCTTTTTGTTTTTAATTAATTGAATCTTTAATAGTATTCTACCGTTAAAGGAGCAAGTTCATATTCATTTATGAACTATGATAATTCTTGAATACACATTATATTCCTAATAATATAATGTGCATTTGAAAATAATAATCGTAATTTTTTTTTGTTTCTAGTAAGAAATAAGAAATTTTAGACAAAAATTATTGCCAGTATTCTTGCAATGTATAAATTTTTTCCGCCATATTGCACAAGTTAGCCATTGCTATATATTATGCAATAAAAATAAATTTTTAAAAAAACCGAAATAGGTAGTAATCTATTTTTAGAATAAAGAATTTTATATAAAATTATGTTCTATAAATTTAAATTAGAGTTAGTAGTAACAATTTTATCTATCTATACATTTTGTGGATCTCAAAATATGTATTGAGATTTATTATAATAAAAACAATTAGGTTTACAAAATTATTAGTTGAATTAGATTTTTGCCATATGTACCACCGTAAGTAGGATATTATAGATCTGTATAAGCTCTCTAGAATAACTTTTATTAGCTGATTGATAAAATAGGTATGTAGCAATAAATAGTTTATTTAGTTATTAGTTATGAATAACGACAGGTTTTTTTACATCTAAATGATGGCTTTAGAATTGGGCTGTATCAATTAGGAAACATTATTTTCTTCAAAGTTGTTTTTTTTGTTTATTTTTCCAACTGCTTTCTTGAATTTATATTGCCAAGAACATATTTCTTGTTAGCACTTATGTACCCATACCGTGGGTATTATATTATCCTAATTTTAAGTGGCACAATTCTTAAGCCTTTCAATTTCAATACTGCAGTAGAACTTCTCTAAGTCTTAACTTAAAGAAGACGCTAAGAATCGAAAATTCTCTCACTCATTTATTTCACTTAAGGAGGCAGTGTTTTATTTGGTATTAAATTATCTCTACTTCTTTCTAGTTTCCGATGCGTCTTAGTTCGACTTAAATAGGTTCTACTGTACAGGAAATCAAAGTGAAATAATTGTAATGTATTTAAATTATAGGTAAATTACACTGGTGATTGGATTATAGTTAGTATGTAAAGACGAACAAATCAATTGCTCAAAATTCTAACAAAGTACAACAAGACTTATGATGTGCGTAAAATTGTAGTATTAAAATGTTTTAGGTATATAAAATGAGTGCCTCATTAAAATTCTAAGGCTATTGCTTAGAAAGCACATACTTTTAAAAATGATTAATGTATTATGTATTTCATTTTTCTCATACATTGTAATTTGTAATCTAGTTGTATGAAATTTCATTCTGTGGACAGAAAAAGTTACATTAAATAGCGATAGAAAGTCTAACGTTCTTAAAACGCCAGAAGGCAGAGGTTTCAAGGGTATAATTAAGATTTTGGTATTTTGTTGAGAGAATTTTCATTTTCATTTGCCTATCGGTACTGAAACTAATAATTGACGAATATAAGAATGCGTTCAGGTGCAGTGTATATGTTTTGTGTCTTATTTAATGTAAGTAGTGTCTCTAAGTCGCTATTTGCCACAAAAGACGCAATATGTAGAATGTTGTTATTTTATATCAAATTGGACATTCTCTTTTTGCGATTATTATGGGGAAGACAAAAGATGCATTTATAATTTGGAATTAAATATATAATAATACCTTAAGACTATGACGAAAACATCAATACGATTAATTCATGCTACTGATAGATTTTGTGTTTTCATAATTACCTAGTAACGAAAGTAATGAAGTGTTTTTCACGTATTATTTCGTCATACTTTCTTTTTTGAAAAGTTTGAATAGTAAGCTAACAATGAAGTTCAAATATATACCAAAGCCACTTTATTTAAATACGAAGCGTAATCAATTAAGGTGGTATTTTATTAATTATTAATTTAATAGGTATTATTTACCTATTCAGTATCTTTTTTCATAATGTGAGATGGTATTTCAATTATTTACATAATAATATTTTTATTCAATAATACTAAAATTGTATTGTGTGAAAAATTAAATTTTTATACAAATACATGTCATGTGTTTCATTTATCCTGTACTTGTAGGTAATCTCAAATTAAAAAAAAAACAATTTTTGTATTCATTTATTTTTTATACAAAATACACATACAATATGTAAATAAACAATTCATTATATTCAAATATCTAATTACATGTATTTCTAATGTACATTCATATTAACACACAAACATTATGGAATCTAAGTATGTATGTTAAATTTTATAGCAGTAATTTTTATAAAGCGAAATAAAAGATAAAACTTCGATTTTATAATCACATACATATATTATATATATATCGCTTGCAACTTTTCCAGTCTGTAAACAAAAGTTAAATTAATTCTCTACAAAATACAAGATTGCGGTAACCATATTAATTCGTGAGGATGTAGGTAGCCATTAAAAATATGATATAAATCCATTTATTTTATTTTATAACAGCTGGATCAATACATCTGAATCTGGATATCTAGCCAACTTATTTTAATAACGAACGATTCTACTTGAATGCAGATGAAGAAATGTATCTGAATGTACCCTTTCTCAGCTTGCATGTTTTTATTATCTATAACTTATTCTATAAAACGAGCAAACACAAGTTTCTGAAATAAGCAAGTACCACATATCATTGGTAGTGTTCTTATTTGTATCATTATTTATTACTATTATTTCGAAATATTTTCTAACTAGATGTAATTATCTGTTGTTGCTAATGATATAATTTAGAACCATCAACATACCTACTAGTCGTTGAGATGAAGAAGTTAAAAGATGTAATAGGAAATGTTTTTAGTCATTAACTGATATGTTATTTATATCTAAAACATTTATACACAAGATAGCAGGTACAATGACGATGAATGTTAACAATGTTCAATTCCGTCTTTGTTCGTTTTCAATATTATCTATATGAATATACATGTACGGAAACAATCATGCCTTAGCAATTTACATTGTATTATTATGGTTTTAATCTTGTAAATCCCAGAACTAAACATCACATTTAAAAAAGGACTTCGGTATGGCTACTTTAAAATATTAAATGACCATATTATAGATTACGTTGAAATACTTTATTAAAAAATCAATACATCAATATACAGAACGTCACTTTTGGCACTAATATTTTTATTTCTTCAATAGAATTTCACATAAATAAATACATATATTTTAACTTTTCTACTCAAATTCGCTACATTTTAGTGATTGGTATGTTACACACATTGTTAGTTACTTAATTTACAGTTTACTCTTATCATAAGACATTGCACTTTATTTTTTAATTATTCAATACCTACATCGCAACACCATTATGGGACTACGGCCTTTTCTATTTTTTAAACGGAGGATCGGAGCAGACTTCGTTTAGGGAAGACTATTTGACTTATCTATTTAAGCTCGACCGTCATCTTTCAGTATGGTTTTAGAATGTTTACTACAATTATTCGAAATGTGCATAATAAGGTTTGGACAATTTTACAGAACATGATGTAATTAAATTGTGAACCTTTAAATAATTGGAATGGTTAAGAAACATAATTTCCTCCATACAACCAGTTGTTACAATTGGCCATACAAGCTTGCTTTACAAGATCTACGCCATCCCTAAACCTACATCAAAATTACGCGATGACTAGATCATTCATAATTTCCATTAATGAATTATGTTTATTTTTTCTAGTTATTTGGTTCCATTTAACATTCACTATGAAAATATACATTTATTACTATCTCATCTATTTACATCAAATATTTACATACTATTAAACCTTAGGAAATAATTTTATTGCATGAAGTTAATAAGATACATCGAGATATTTTAAAGAGTAGATAGCTTCAATAGCGGTGTGCAGTTTATTTTGATAGGGACTCCCGGAGAGCAGGACAATGTTATTTAATTTTAAGTAGGTACATATATAAATTAATTATGCATGGCGACTAGTAGTAGTATTTTATGACATTCTCTTGGAGCGCAAAATTGTCAACCTAATTTCAATTAGGCACACTTATAAGAATATAATTATCTTTTGAAGTTTAAGATTTACTAGGTTATGCATTAGAACATACACAGTCCAGCATTAAATGACAGAAGATTTTGCAACAATATTCCGTTATTTGTACCGAGATATTATGTCGCGTCGCAGTGAAGTAATAAATAAATGCATAGGTACGAAAAATTTAAAAAAGATCAATGGGATCAGCGCTAAAGATTCGTGACGCGTGTCGCGTACTATACTGTAGAGTCTAGACTGTCACTAGCGTCATCTTACGGCGTCCTACGAAGTACGAAGTGCTAATACTTACTGCGCTATTATGATTCATGACATCTCATGACGACCGACCACAAAAACCATTGAAACTGTGGCGTTAACAAAATCAATTTCAAACATGGTAATAAATATGCGATCGAATTATTTCTTCTAGATCAGTGAGATTGTCCTTTTTATCCATTAGTCCTTTTAAATCCTCCGCCATTCCCACCCGATGTGCGTAGTCAAAGGTAAATCTTTATTCAATTAGTTGGGGAGATGAGATAATTATTGTCGCCTGGACTAAGTTCATGAAAGGCGTATTAATTTTAATTAATGGTAAGATATATTGGCAGTGTCCTGTTTTCAAAACGCTAAATTTAAAAGAATCGCAAAAGAATTAGGCCTTAAATAAACAGAGATTAGGCTAACATTATATTAATTTTGAAGTACTAAAATGACTTATTAGAATAACAAAATTGCATTCAGTCATACACTCTAACTTATCACCATACATTTTCATTTAAAATGAATCTTAAGGGAATTATTTATATTTAAATCTATAAAAAATGGCCGGAATAATTTAAAAGAAGGAGGTATACAGAAGGATCTAAGCGTTTTTTATCTTTAGTTTTACATTATAGTACAGACAGTGCTAGATTTGCCTTAAATTCTTAAGCCAATACAAATTACATTACCTATGAGTCGAAGACCAGACACAACAAGATTTTGTTGGAAAAGTAATATTTTATAAATTATTAATTTTGAATGTTGTTGAATTCTTATCAATGTTATGAAAACGTTTCGGTAGTAGGTATTATACCTACGTCATTTATTTTATTCAGATTAATAAAACACTAATTAAGGTAATTACATAAATTAAGATGAATGAAATCTTCTTTGTTGTACATACACAAATTGTATGTGTTACATTACAGAAAAAACAATATTACGAAGATACAATATCTTTAAGTTTAAATGTCACGTAATAAAATGTACAATATGTCCTTTTAATATGCAATTTGGTGTCGATTAGGACTTGTGCGTAAACATGACAATTTGACAAATGATTTTAGACGATCAGAATTACGTTTAAAATAAGTTTTAGAATGTATTAAAATATGTATTCTTAAATTTCTTGCAACTAACGTTACTTGTTACTTTTATACTTATTGAATAAAAGTTTCCTGATTGTTATAAAAATATCTTAATTTTTCAAATGTTTTTCTATCTACCTTTTAAAATCCAATCTCTAGGTTTGCTTTGTTTTAACTCTAATAACCCTTTCTTTGATAGAGAAAAATAGTTTAAAGTTTACTACGTAGTCGTAGATTTACCTAAATACCTACTGGCTATTTTTTACATATTGAGAATTAAAAATTTGTATAGATTTAATTAATGACATTTCATTTGTGTAGTTACACTTTTAATTATAGACATAACAAAACCTCAATTTTATGTATTTCAAAACATGATTAATTTTAATAAAAATACATTTTCATTAAATTTAATATATTTAGAGTCTAAGTAAATCTTAGACTGATTTTAGAAGAAAAGGAAGTCCTTATATTTATACTTTTTTAAACGCAAACATATCGCCTTTCATCTATTCTTTATAATACCTAATAATTATAACAAAAAATTTTTTTTTCAATGTGTCATAAACTCTCTGATTAAGGATAAATTTAATTACCTATGTTTTTTTTAGCTTGTAGGCTCAAAATCTTAAGACATTGTTCGTGTACGTCAATTTTAATAAATAGAAATTTTAGAGATAAATGGTTTGCAATTTGCATAACTTTTTTTTAACAAGCTCGGCGTCGAGGTCGCCTGGCTGCGGGACGTCAGAAGTTGCTGTCAAACACACCCATAGAGCGAGTTATGTCTTCGTCGCGAAGACAGCAATCGAGGAATTCGTCCAGAGTCAGGACTCCATCACGGTTTAGATCCATTTTCTGGAAAAAGAAAGTGAAAAAAAACAAACAATTATTAAATGTGTGTCCGTGTCACAGTATAATCATAATACAGTTCTCACTTTATTTTTATATTCATAGACCTAAAATTTAAGCATTTTTGCTGATAAATCACTACCATATATCGTACATTTCAGATGGAAAACCTGAGAACTTACTTGGAACAATCTTTCTACTTTTTCTCGAATAGCATCATCATCTATCATAGGTTCAACGATCTTGCCCATAAGGTCATATATCGCGGTAACTATCTCTGTCATTTCCTCTTTTGTTATATACCCATCTCCATTTATGTCGTATAATGAAAATGTCCAACGTAATTTTTCTTCTATAGTTCCTCTTGATAATACTGATAAACCAGTAACAAATTCCTGTAACATAAAGACAAGTCACGTTTAATAAAGAAATTATTATAACTAGCAAATTATTGCTTATTTGAATGAGTTATTTTTTAGATGGCGCTGTAATAAATTTTACAAATTATGTAAGGTTGTACCTTATAATATTAGCATTTAGCATCAGCTTTTTCTTACGTTTTCTAAAGGCTAGCCTTTGCTAAAAAAAATAATGATCTGAATCGATTCAGCTGTTATTGAGTTATTATACACTTAGCAATACATTTCAATATTACAGATAATAAATAGACGTACTTCGAAACTCAGCAAACCACTTCTATCTTGGTCCAATGTATTAAAAACATAGTGTGCATACTGTGCGGTGTTTGCTGAAAAAGAAATGATTTAATAAATGACTGATAATAAAGTCAATGAAAAACGTAAATAAGAGTTTTTAGTTCATAATTTTTATTGACTTGAATCCTTGATACAGTTTTTTTTCTCGAATTAGTTCATACATATACATAGTTTAAAGGCCTTAAAGTATTCTTGTATAGTACGCGTCATTTATGTTTAGCGCTGGACGAGAATAGCTGCGCATCGGTAGAATCGTGCTCGCAATTGACGTATTGGTGCGAGAAAGACAACACGACTGGGACAACCAATCAACGCTCGCGCACCCGACGATCACGCGCCCCGCCGTTACCTCGATACCTTATTTTTGACTTCTGCGCAGGTTTCGTTCAGCGCTAAAGATTCGTGACGCGTACTATACCTGTGAGGTTATAATTTATAAACAATTAGGTATGGATATAGTATGAACTGGTTGTATGTACTATGTATTCGATTTATATCACAATAAATAGTTTGAATCATAAAATAACTACCTACCATATGCTTAATCACTTTTTTATAATTAGTCTTGTAATAACTAATAAAGGATCTTATATATACCTAGCCCAAAAAATTAATCACAGACTGCCAATTGTTGTTGTTCTTATGATGAATCAAAATCTTTAGTTAAATATGTTGAATGCAAGCAATTAGGATCCTAACTCTGATGCAATCTATTACCAGTGTAGACTGTAGGTACTTTTTGATTTTACTTTTAGACATATACCTGTTACGATACTTATCCACAATAAGCCATAATGATCTACAATTTTGGGTATGAAATAAATTAAAAAACCATAGTATTATTACATTTACTTTATTTTAAAGGTACATCAATTGTTATAGATCTGAGACATATTTTGGACTCAAGTCCATACAATTTTGCGATAACACATAGAAACATGGAAACGTCTTAAGTGCTTCAGCATTTACAATACTGGTTGATTCTAAAGACTTGTCAACTAAAGTTATCACAATGGAATTATGTTGAAGCTACCTATATTATTTGGTTTACCTCAAAATTTGACCATTTGGAAGATTTTGTGATGAACACCAGAAGGGTGTTTGCGGAAAAGTCATGTTCACCACAAAAAATTCATGTCTTAAAATACAGATACAAATGTTATTAAAATTAACTTAATGTTAAGTTTTGAGATGGGTAACACCCTGACGATCTCCCACTGAAGTTAGACAGTTCCTTATAATATAATTTACACTATGGTGCCTCCCGTTTGCTGCTGGTACACTTCTATTGTGTCACCTTCCTCCATTTCTAGTGATGTGGGTGTGTCATTTTCATTTATCGGCTGTCCATCGAACCTGAATCGTACAACTTGCATTGATAGACCCTACAAAGGAATTATTGGAAAAATTAAATATATTTAATCTTTGATATAATAGTTAACCAACATATTATAAGTTTATATAGCGCTGGATGAGTTGTAATCATATAATTAAAATATCTTATTTCACTATTCACTATCTATTACTTCTAACCTGATTAGATGAACACATATTCAATTTACCCCTTAAGACATTCTTTGTTCTTTAACAATTTTTATACAGTAGGTTATATTAGTTGATATTTACTCAAGTAAATATTGTTGATATTGTCAACAATATCAGAAGTAAAACTCAAAATTAGTTCCATTTAATGTTATTATCTACTGAACTCTTTATTGCCCATATAAAAGATAAATTTACAAATGTAAAAAAATGGGAATTTTTATCTCATTTCTTAAAATTTGTTTTATTGATAGTCAGTTGTAATAACATATAAAAACTGTTTCACAATTTAAGGCAATAATTAATTAGGATCCATCTTTTCAGCATTGACTAGTTGTAAATAACAATATACTAGCAAATAAACCATTGCAATGCTACTTTAAGCTAAGCCTATAATTATGACTTGAAAACACAGCGAAATAGAGTGACAATGATATCAACCTTATTTCTAGTTATTTTAATTCTAACCAAAAATATGTGACTAAGCCGGTAGGACCAGTGACCGGCTTCGTATGCAGTACATTAAAATAATATCGCAATTATCTTAGAAAGTACATAAATAAACACTACATTTTACAAGCAAAATGTATGTGATATTTTCTAGTGATTTCCACAAGATAAAAGGTACTCACCGCTCTGTCACAGTAAGCGTTCATAAGCTTTCTGAGAGGAGTATGTTTCTTAATTTTAAACTGAACAATAGCATTGTCTTGACCTAATACTTTTAAATTGATGTGTTCGCTTTCTCCCTGAAACGTAAAAGCAAAGGCGGATTACAATAAAGTCAGAAACAAACTAGTCGTATTCATAACCACATTGTAATTCTAACGCCATGTCTGAACAAAGCTTTTCACGACCATTTACAGTTTTATACAACTTAATTCGTACCTTTTTTTCATCTGCCATCTTGATATTTATTAGTTATTAAATAAATTCCACACGAAAACAAGAAATCCTTATTAAAACACGATACAATTTCACAGAACAAACACTATGACAGATTCGTGATCCGGTGGCGTGGTAATGGCGTCCGCCGTCCGCTCTCAATCGTAGCGGCTTGTGGAAACCGACAGTGCTGCCAACATAAATGCGCGAAAACAACAGCGCATTTGCCGCGCTTCTGCGCGTCACACCCCACATTTAGTACAGATTTTGTAATTTTTTTCAATACGAATATTTTTTAAAAAGGTCCTTTATAAAATATGATATTTTGCTATCACCTTAATATCAATAAAACTACGTTTTACAGAAAATCTTTTAAAATTTGGTTCTTTACGTTTGAATATAAGAGAATAAATTTGGATTCCTTTTTTAGTTTTATTTATAATTTACCATATTAAATAAATGTACAGTATAAAAACAATTCAACATTATATAATAGTTTTTAATAGTTTAAGTTCCTTTTCCTATGTAGTGCCAACATAATATTTGAATACTGACGCGTTTTAATAGTGATGTGAAAACGTAAACGGAAGTGGCTAGTGATGTGGGGTTGTTAGATCCACATTGAACAGTTTATCGGATAATTTAATGCGTAGTAGGAGCAACTTATCTTTTCTTAAACTATTTCGTCCTTAGGAACTTCAATCTTTTGGAATATATTGTTGCACATTGCTTTTAAACAAGGTATAGTTAATCAAAACTTATTCCGTGGAATTTTATACATTGGTTTGATTTCTAGTGTTCGTTACCGATTTTCTGTAAGCGATGCTCTTACTATCATAATATTAAAAGAAATTGGTTGTATATTTCTGTACCTTTTAAAAAAATTAAGCAATTTGATTAAGGTAAAATACGTCTTAACAATTAATCTTACCTTATGTTTTTTTTGACATTTCTCGTGTTTCAGAAAGCTCTTGTAATGTAGGGGTAAATAAGACACAATTTTACTTATCCTTTATTTTATTACTATCTGTGTTTGAGGTTTAATACGCGCTTGACACGAAATCATATTGACCAAAAAGACAAATTGCCACAAAAGCTTTCATTTCCTATATAATGTCTGAAATCCTATATATCTCAATAAAAATGTATTGTGTACATACATAGGTTTCATCAAAATGGCTTCAATCAGAAAGCATTAAAAAAAGCAGGAAGGAAGAAAGGAATGCATTATAGGCAGATAGCTTTTACATTAATAATTTTAGTATTTCCTACTATTCACTGTAGAGTATACCTATAGGGGTCGCCACCCCGGGCGAACAGGTCCGATTCAGACTGAGGGCGGCGCTCTACCTACTAAGAAAAGTACTTATCTCATATTTTAGTTTATTGATAACCATTGCGCTAATGCTATTATAAAAAGGTTCTTGTGAAATATTTTGCAATAATTTTTATCAATTGAATTACACAACTTTACATTATCAGACTCAAGAATGTGAATATTTTTTTTAAAAAGCGTTGCATTGTATATTTATGACGCACCAAGTTTTCCTTCTAACTACATTATTCAATAATAGATATTTAATTACTCACTAACATAATTATACAAAGACACATATACCTTCCTACCACACCTACCGATGATATATCTGGAAATCATGGTTTGGTGTATTTCGCTCAATAATATTACATATCATTGATTTCACTAATGTTTATTAAAAGCTTATATAGATTCGATGGCGGCAGTGATAAAAAGGAAACCAAATTTTATTAAGATGGCATAAAATGGCATAGTTCATTTAAAAATCCATGCGTGTTTATTACAGACGAGTAGGATCGAGGAATCAAGTCAGAGTAAAATTGGATGATTTGTCGTATAATAAGACATTCGTAATTTATATTAATTGTACATTTTAACATTAATTAGTGTTAATCTAATTATTATTACAAGTTAAGAAATAGCACTCATTTTAACATGGCATTACGTAAAATTATAAAATAAAATACGTATTCTGTTATTATATTGTAAGTTATATTATTTTACAATTTTAAACCTTTACTTTATAACTTGTAAGATCTTTCGTCTTACCTTTGTATCTAACTTACCTCCTTGCGGGAAGAATTGCGAATATATGAGCTTGAAGGTGTCTTCCCGTACGACTCCTGTGGGACATTCTGCTTTGAAGCCGCGATACAGCCGCTTAAGCTCCGGTTCCGTGAATCGGGTTTGCTTTCTCAACGCGGCTATGGAGTCAGGCCTGTACCGTGGCAACTGCTCACCAAGATCTTCGAATTCGGAATCTGAAACGATATAGCGTATTAAGAAATTTTTTGTTGTGTTTTTTAAATTTAATTATTGTTAACGTATTATTTTATCACAATATGTTTAGATGAAATGGCTTATACTCATAGGACCGCCATTTACATGTGGAGTCTGTGTTTTATTATATATTTCTTAGTTTTTTATATGTTACGTCTTACGTGTAATAAATGTCCGATGTTAGTGTGTATTGAATTATTGAAACCGCTAGAGGCGCTGGCGTAAAGTATTATTGGTCCAACGCAACACTTGAGCATATTATAAAATGTATATTTACTAAGTTAGTAATGTTATTTTTAGAAAGACGTTTGAGAATAGTAACAAAGCATGTGTAATGTAATATTATATAATCCAACAATGTAGTTAATGTACGTTATATACATACGTCTCAGCAACATTGTTTGAATAAGAAATCTAATATTTAAGTCACTAAAGCTCGTCTTATATTGGCTTATGTACCACGCAGATTGTTGAAACTGTTATCATTGTCATATCTGACTCTGAATATTATGTTGTTATAGTCGATAGAAACATCAAAACCTTACATAAAAGTTGAATAAAGGAAGACTCCAAATTGTTATGACTACTGGCATTTTACATGTTAACAAACACACAGTACATTGGATAAGTGTGAATTAATTCAATGAGAGGTTCAAATCAACGATTAAGTTTTGTAAGTGTTTAGGTAACCGTTCGTAGTAAAAATATTATAGTAATTTTATATTTTGGTGTCTCTCCACGAGTTCACATGGATGCCGAGGAGATATCACGTCAAACCCATAGAAATTATTTATTCATTAAAAAGTTGAAATAAATATGTACACTATTAAAGGAACAAATTTTGATATTATTTGATATTTTATCATGATAACTGTCTATTTTATAAAACAAGAAAACGGTACGAACGCCTCTATAAAATTGTGCTAATAAATACAGTTGTACTCTATAATACAATAAAGAGAGTTGTAAAAATCGGTAGTGACATCTTAAAAGCATTGGAGATGAAAGCCTTCCTCTCTCCATAGAATACGGTTTATGTTTTATCGATAAGAACGACAGAGCTTTATGTCCCTACAAAGTACAATAGATCGGACAATGAGGTTAAGATACGATGGATCATGCCTATATATGTAGGTCCCCTTTCTTTATCATTATGCTTATTTTGTCATTTGTATTATTACTGGAATTAAAGATCAGCAAAAAGTATGTATAAGTTGTTGAAAATAGAAATCGATTTGATTTATACTACTTATTAAAGAACAAAATTTGATTGTGTGGTTATAAAAATGCACCTTTTTTATCTAGCTTCATTTCAGTACAAAGTTTTGTTATCTGTGTAAAAAGTTTGTAGGTGTGATATTGCAGTGATCTGGCAATATGAATCTGATTTTATTAACATACAAATTCATTAATACAATAAAAATAAACCAAATACCTATTACATTTAGTTTTGTAAAATGAATTTCTCTAATTGGAAAATTATACAGAATAAATAATGTTTAATATGAGTTTGATAGGATATACAATATAATACATACAAAATGAGGCGCGAAATTATTTAGAATCATAGATGTATAACGGTGGTACTATTCATATTCAGAATGAAAGTTTCTTTAAGTTTAAGCATTTGCGAGTATTGCGCGGAGTTTATGATAAGGATTTAGACAATTAAGAAATATTAACAAACGTACGTATTCAAATTGGAAATCAATTACGTATTTGAAATAGAATTATTGATGTCGCAAGTTTTTATCTTTATTGGAGATAAAAAAATAACGTGATGAGACCATGCCTGATGATAAAAAAAATTGTGCCCATTAACTATAGTACTGATAAGTTTTATAAATACTCATAAAATTCCGTAATAGGTCTTATTTAGATAAGAAAGTATTTTCCAAAGGAAACATATGACTAAAAATAAAATCTTTTTTTATTATTAAATATCAGAACGTTTTATTTAAGTACAAATAAGGGAAATTAATCATATTAAATACATTATACAAAGTAAAGAAATGTGAAATCCTCAAATACACATAGGCAATAAATCGATTCTTTGGAAAAGTTTCGACTACCGCGACAGAGCCTTTTAATTGGTATTTCAACTAATTGCTGGCAGCTGATTCGTTCCCTTTCCCTATAATTAGAGCTGATAACGAGAAATTTATTGCATTCCCCAAAGTAAAAGCTGTAGCCCACCTGTTTAATGAAGGTGCCGGGAATGTGACGTAGGCTTTACCGACATTTTACTCCTGTATTTTATTTACTTTTGTTGGATTTCAAATACGGCGTTCTAATTAAACGTCATTGGAGGTGCCGTACTTAATTTTATATTTGGCTAATATGTATTAGATTTCTTTGTTTTGTGTATATTCCATTACATATAACAGATTTTTTGTTTCAAAACTACCATGTCTGATCAAAATTTTTTGAATAACATGTTTTAACTGGAAAGGTTGAAAGGTTGAAAACATTTGAATTTGTCTTTTATATTGCTAAGTTTTTAAGGTAAATTTGGACATTTATCAATAAGTAAAAGGAAAAAATCTACATGGTTTATGTTTATATTACTATACCTAGGTACTGAATACGTTTATAATAACGATGAATTTACATTTTAAAAATAATTTGTGTTATCCAAAACATCCAAGCGTTCTTGAAATAATATTTCGGCAGAAAATTATAAATTGTTTTCATTAAATGTCTACAATATTAAAGGACGTAAGCAGATCTGTTCCGTCCAAAGCAAACATTTAAATGAGACACAGTCGCCCCTGGGAATTGGGTTCTGATTAGAATATTAAACAAATGTATACAAGATATAACCGCCGTTGAATTTGGACAAATTTACATGTCATCTGGGCTTGAATATTGTACCTAATTGTTTATATGGAGGTCTAAATGTTTTGTTAAGATATGCTGAAGATATTACGTGTATGCAATGAAATAATATTTGATAAAAACAGCCATTGTATATATCGGGTATTAATTATTTTGGTAGGTTGGCAGATTGAATTGTGAACATGTAAAAAAATCTCTTTACGTTAGGAGATTATTAAACTTTTAAATTGCTAGTCAATCTTGTACATTTATAAGTCAATAAGATGTAAAAAAAAAAACAAATTTAATTTTACATAAGGCTTTATTTCCTTGAGGTCATAAAATACGCGCAGAAGGTACGCGAAATAATCACGTACATGGGCTTCCAATCTAAATCGGTTATTCATACTGTTTCAGATATTGTCGGGACTTTCAGTGAAGTCTGCGGTGGACGTGCGAAGCGTTCAGTCGCCCTTATGAATAATAAATAGATATTTTGATACTCCGTGATCAGAGATTCGCTAACTGATTCCAGGCTTGTTCGAGGGTTTCAATAATCTTATGACCTAATTCGTTTGAATGAAAGCGCTCGGAGTAATATCCGCTTCATTGTTTGTTAAGGAGCATATGTTCTTTATTATTAGTTTTGCTTTGGAAATGTTAAGGGAAATTGCTATATAATGCGCGTGTGTGTATGTCTATGTAAATGAGTCTGATGATTTGAAAATACTCTCGTAGTTGCTGAAAGAAGCAATTTCATAATCAAAACGTGTGTCACGCATAATTTGGGTCTGGACAAACCCAGCACGTTTGTCGCATTGCGTCTCATTACACTACAGGAGCTTAAAACAAATCCACGGGCCAGGTGTAAGCGATCGGTGCCAACTCGCAGGCCTACTTCTTTCGCTTTTATTTATGTGGAATTTCTGTTTGTCGCTGAAAGATTTATGGCGTATTTATGTTTTCATTTCACGTAAATAATGGCTGTTATTTTTCATATGTATGTATATGATACGCTACAGTGTAAAGAGGGTAAGTTTTACAAGAAAGTATGGGTAATTTCTGGACACTATCGATTTGGAGAAACCATATTTTCAGGATTCATAGTAAAGTTTTTGTAAAAAGTTGTAGCGTTTTTTTATAGTCAAAATAACGTTAACTCAAAGCTCAAATTTTAAAGCCTGAGTTAGTTAACACAGACTCAATATTACTCCTGTTACAACTTCAACTAACGGAGGTACCTATCTTAAGTTTTGTTTATACAACAAAATATTTAGAAATAACATATCTTGGAACTTATAGAACGGGAACCAATGATGTGTCGTCCTTCGAGAAACAAATGTAGATAATTTTTAAGATCAGAAGGTTGCTGAGAATGTAGCAGATGAACTATCATAGCGATAAAATGACCATTGTGACGGACTCTCATAATTAAAGAAAGCAGTCCTAAAATCGAATGTATTGTAATATTGTAATATTGTAATGATATAAATATTACAATATTACAATACATTAATTTAATGAACGATTTGTATTAAGATGATTTGTTTTTATAACTTTCTAAGACTGTAAATAGAGGTTTATTATAATTCAAATATATCTGACCTGTTAAATGTCAAAGAACTTAATGATTGCAATAATAAATATTCGGCGGTCCCGGATGATTTATTGTACCTAATGCTGTTTCTGTTTAGAGTTGAGAGCAATAATTTGTGGGACTTCGTTTGTAAATTGTAAGACTTCCGAACTTCTCAAGTTCCCTTATTTCACTGTAAATTATATTTCCTTTGACAATGTTGTGCTGTTATAACAAATTAGTTTGTCGGAGATAATCGATATCTAAAACAGAAAATGGCTAAATGATTTTAATGAATAAGCCGCAAGTGTTAATTATGAAATCGTAATTTAAACACTTTATTTGCCAGAAACAATTTGCTTTGTAAATATTTTAAATTATTACTAGTATTAATTATTCATGTATTGTTCATTAGTGTGAGGGATGCATTATTAACTTTCCGTGATAGATGTATGTTTTATGGTAGGTATATTATATCTGCATTATTATAAATACCGGTTATTTATTAAACAATGAAAAATACCCAAGATAGATAATATGTATGTGATACATACTCCAGGTAAAAATTATTATTATATATTAAGAATAGCAAATATGATTATATCAATGACGAATTTCAATGTTAGTGTTTTTCTTAAAATTATTTATTACCCAATTGGCCTGATGCTACGCTATGAATAGATAAAGAGATAAATAGATAGGTTATTAATATAGTATAATATGTAATTGAAAAGCGTTGCAGTAAGATGACGTCACACCGCATCGGCACAGCAGGAAATTGCTTTTTGCTGGTTCGCAGAGCGGAAGCGAGCCCGCTTTGAGTGGACTTGTATCGAAACACTATATATGTCTCGTATAAGGGTGTATTAATAGGTACTATAGATGTTAAGCGATCGAAATTTATATTACCTATAACTAGCGACCCGTCCCGGCTTCGCTCGCATATGTTATGCATATAAACCTTCCTCTTGAATCGCTTTATATAATATAAAAAAAAACCGAATGAGAACCGGTTGGCGCAGTGGTAACACAACTGCTTTCTGCGTGAAGGGTCGTGGGTTCGATTCCCACATCGGAAAAATATATTTGTAATTTACATTTGTATTTTTCTGGGGTCTGGGTGTTGCTATGTATTGTATGTATGTATTTACAAAAGAAAAGTATGTATATGTAATTTATT
>DWAJ01001435.1:0-22361 GCA_018238005.1 Eurema mandarina | reverse complement strand
GTCTCCGAGGTGGTCCCATTTTAAGGAAGTCAGGATCTGATGATGGGAAACCAGAGAAATCGAGGGGAACTTTCAAAAATTGTATGGGCGACTAGTGCGTTTATAAGTTTTTCAATAAGTATCTTATAATAAACACTTTAATTTTAATAGTCTGGAGTAGGTCTGATGATGGAGCCAAGGTACAGTCGAGGGAAATCCTCAACGATTTACAGTAGCTACCTTGTGTTTCGGCTTGATTATTTTGTATTGATAAGGACTTTACATCTAGATGGGTTGTGACTACCATAAGGGGTCTGATGCTGAAGACGTGGGAAAGCGTAAAGAACTCCTCAACGGTTTACAGTAGCTACCTTGTGTTTGAATTTAATTCGTTAAGTTCAAACACAAGGTAGCTAAAAACTTAATTCGTTAAGAAAATCGAGTAAGTGTTTGTTTGGTTAAATCTTTTTACTTGGTACCGACTTCCAAATTATAAAATAACTATTGAATCATTTCTATATACTAAATGAAAATGCGTATTACTTTGTGGGAAGCAAATTTATTTTTTGCTTTTTAGTTTGAAGTCGGTTTATTTTTTGTTAAAAATTATTTTATAAACAGAAGGACAAAAGTAATCAAAACTATTTCAACCAATGAAGTATTTTTGTGTTAACATGTTTTTATAAATGTTGAACGTTTATAAATGTTTGTATAGTAAATGTAAAAAATAATTGATACTATAAATTAACTGATGGGTTATCTGTTATATGAACACTAAAATGTAAATAAGTGATCTCCACTCCACTGTTTTGAACTGTGAACTGTGATTAAGAGGGACTCAAAACAAAAAACAGAATTCACGGCATTAAAACTGTTGTAAAACTTAATTTTATTAATATACCTAAAGCATTTAGCAGTAATTATTATAAAAAAACGGCTTGGACTTACACGAGATATTTTATCACAGTACATCTAAATATTCATAAGGTTTAACACTATTATTTATTGGTGCTTCAAAGTGACGTGTTTATAAGCAAAATACGCGTTTCGACAACGTAATTTGCATAATTTCTCTAATGCTTATTTTATGCGTTTAGTGCGACATTTTCGCGTTAAGCGCAGTTAACTGGGTATTTGTTTTAATTAAACACTGTCATGACAATTTTGTTACAATTCCTGTTTAATTGCGGACGAATATAGAGTATTGCTTTTATTGCTTGGGAGTTGGGACGTTAACTGAAACTATCTGTCTAGTTTTGAAATGAAGACAACGATGAAGGTTGACAACGATGAATTTAATTACTTTGAACCTTATTTAATTAAAGAATATTAATTTATTGGGAATATCTAGGTTTAAATTTAAGTAACATTCAGTTTCAAACAATATTTATAGTAGTAAAGATTAAGTCTCCTCTTTTATCGTTTTGCTCTTGTATGACCGGTCGTGATCACATTCCCATTTTCTATTACTGTTACCTATACTCGAGTTCTTGTGGTCAATCCAACGCATGAGCGCGGCTGTAGTCTGTAGTCTATGGAGTCGTTATTATCTCTTATTTTACTTTTGCATTTATTGGCTAATGTATGGAGACGACCACAATCGTTAATTCCTAATTTAAATCCGCATTAAATTGTAGTCGTGAAAACAGATTTTCACAACATTTCAACTCGTAAATATTAGCTTACCGACAACATCGAGCGGCGCGGAGCGTATTTCCGTGTGAAAGGTAGGCGCGTCCGCCGACACCTCGCAGCGGAAGCGCCCCGCCATCGACGGCGTCGCGTCTTGCAGGACAACACGACGGGCCCCCGACCGCGATATCTGCCCAACAATAAAACTATTAAAGTAGGCGGTTCAAGGTGTTCTAGGCTGACTAACGGACAGAGTATTACATTAGGTATAGTTAAATTATAAAGTATCGCCCATTTACTTAGAAACCTTAACCTTAATAGGTATACGTGTTAAGTGAAGAGGTTTCATTGAAGTGTTGCCCATACCTATATAGTAATTGAATAATGATAAAGTGATATTAATACGTAATATTAACATTTTTCGATAATAATGAAAAAGGTTTTAAAACCGTTACACAGTTTTAATACTTAAATGTTACTAACTTGAAAAACCCAACTCGGATCTGAACTAGTACAGTGTCAAACAAAGGAACTTAGTAAAACTTCGCTAATATGGTGTAATAATATATTCCGATACTGTAGAACTGTGGCTAACCCAACTTAGCTGTATTTGCATTTTGTGCTATTTATGGTGAGGGAACTGCTGAAACCAGCTCCTTATTCTTGGTGTTCTGTATCTGTTTACTATTTTTGCCTTTTTGCATAATACAACAAGGGATGATGGTATTTACTTTGAGTTTGGTATCGATGCTATAAAAATGGTTGGCTAGGTTTAGTACATATTCCTGAAATAAATTACGCGAACAAATTTTTGTGCAATATGAATTCAAGCAGTTTAACCTAATTCAAACTTTGCACAGGACCCTCAACTTTTTAGATTAGCTTTTATAACTAAAAACAAAATACAGAACGCGCATGCTGCACTAGTTATCCACTTGCGATGGACACTTTTGTAACTTCGTTTTCATATAAATTTTGCTTGTTGAAAGTTAATAAAAATTTTACATTAAAATTGCCTTAAAAAGAAAACATACAAGCAGTACTTATGATATATACTTATATACGTTAATAAATAAAGCTTACAAATTTGATTTAATAAATTAAATTTGCGCCTACGTTTAGACACCCTTTTCTACGACCGAGGCGGGTACGATTGCGTATAAATATAAGCCTATATGATTTAAGTCTTTTATTACGTTTTATAATATTAAGTAGTAGCGAGAAAAATTGCCGGTAATATTTTTATGTCATTTTATATTTACTTTTCGGTATCGTCATTATAAATTTATATCTCTAGAAAAGTAATTGTTACGACGGACAATACTTAAACGGATGTTATGCCTGAGCAGCCATGTTTAATAGCCAAAGGCATGGTTCTAATTAAAAGTGGCAACAGGAAAAAATAGCAGCTGAAGTGAGAAGCTTGGTATTCACGTATTCAGCGTAATAATAAACTTGTAGGTATTTTTCAAGTAACTTAGAAGCATTGAAAGATATATTTATAAGTCAGTATTTGGAGTGTTTCCAATATCAATGTCTTTCTAGCTCTAGCGCAATCAAATAATGGAAAAGTAAAAGGGAAACGTAATCTTCGTCTGAATGACCGGGTCGCTTGCTCGTGGCAGTTTCAAGATAACGTTTAATCAAAATATAAATCTTAATTTTACACTTGTTTGCTCTGGAATCTCTTACCTCACAAATCTCTATTTTAAGTTACTCTACGTTTTTGGAATATATTTTTAATTTTATTTGTCATTATCAATTTTCATATTTATTTTGTATTTTTCATGTTAGCTAAAAGCTACATATACGATACAAACACTCAAAGCTATAAAACAATGTCAAATTTTATAATATATAGATTAGATTTGGTGTTTTTACTAAATATAGTTTCAAAATGTCACTCCACTTCGTCCACCCAGGAAAACAGAAGAAAAGTAACAAAACAATTTATTTGCCTATGAGTAAATAAACAGCATGAAGAAGATTGATGGTATTGAGTATGACACAAACAATCAAGGTGTGTACAGAAATGATTGTCGTAGGGTCCTCGAGATCAATACCGAGAGCGATGAAAAATAGGTTATCCCTTATAATAAAATTGGTAAAATTTTAAATAATAACACACCAAAATTGGAATTTTAATAGAAATTTCACAAGGTTGCTATTTTCAAAAATATTAGACTTTCAGTACTTATAAGTAAAAATGTACAGTCATTTTATTGACACAGAAAAGAAGCGGGTGGCAATTCTAAGAAATCTAGAGACAAAGCTTTATCGTTTAAAGATGAACGAATGAAATAACGATAGAACTATCGTCTATCGTATCGTATCGTATAAGTGTTTTTATATAATTGAGTTGGATTTACCAACAGGGTCACCAGATGTTACCGATCATATTTTCCTACAGCTTAAATGTCTAGAAAAGTGAAGAAAGATGATGTTGGTAATATCGGCTTCTGCAATTCCACTTGCACGAAACGCAATGATATCCACGAATTGTTTTCAGTTTGTTTTTCATCCTCATACTATTTCTAGATATACCATGTAAAGAACTTACATCAACTTCAATACCGGGCAGTGGAAACACTCTTGTATGAGGCAGCTCTTTCGGTATATATCTGTAAAATTCTTCCCTTCCCCTGTACCACTTGACGCTGTATAATGCTTCCTCATCTTCTAACTGCCAGGTACACTCGAGTGTTACGGTTTCTCCCACGAGAACCGCATTTGGCACGTTTATTTCTAAGTTGTGGAGACCTCGAACACCTGTATTAAAATTCATTAAATTAGGTGACCGTACATAAGTATATAGTGCAGGTTCATATAACATTTAAATTAAAGTAACACAAAAATCAACATCCTCGTTGGTCTATTGGAAAAATGGATCGAAATATATTTTGTGCTGCAGCTCAGAAAAATAACGCGATAAGTTTTAGGTGCAACTATACAAGTGTTACAAAAACAAGTAAATAGATTTCGATATTTGAGAGCGATCGTTGTTTTAATAGGTAAAATGTTCAAATATTATACACGAGCATGGTCATACAAAATGTACAAGTACTTACTAACAAATTGTCAAGGAATACAGAAATAAAAATTGTTGGTATTAAAATCAACCTTATATTAATATAACAAAGTTACAAACATTATATGCTGCCATGAAAAAGTTTAATGCATGCAGGTGTTATTTATTCATAAAATAACCACACGGCGTGACATGCGATGAGTTCCACAGAACATATTCATGGAAGCTTTAAATCGAAATGCCTTCGATTTCACCGACACATCAAACAGCACGTATGTAGATGTTTTACACCGGATTTATAAAGATTTGGAAACGCGTTTTATGTAAATGTTTGATAAAAATATTTCGTTTTGTTATAGCCGAAAAATATTATGTGTATTCTGTAAAAATGTTTACCCTGGCTGAAACTATGTATAGGTACTCAATTCGTTTGTGAAGCCTTATATTCCTCTGCGTAATTTCTTCTTATTTGCATTATTATGTTCATTCTTTTGTAAGATACTTATCGCATGCCACTTTTTATTTATCAAAGTTAACCGACCTCACTCAAATTCATTAAACTAGCGATAAACAGTTAGCTTGAAAGGTTTTTGTGTTAAAATCCATTTGAAGCAAATCAAAAGATTCATCTGGCTTCAAGCGGCACTAAAAAACGAAATAATAACCGCGTAAATACGTCCCCGACGCAAGGCTCTTTTTAATTGGACTCTTCAATATACTGAAAAAGTTTGAATTAAGAATAACAGGTGTAATTGTTTGAAATCTTATAATTTTTTTTTATATAAAAATAATTTAAATGTGCAACCTAGCCCCAATTAATAAATGCAAATTTCTCATTAAAACTAACGAAATATTTTCCTACAACTTTTGAACTTCTGAACTTTTGGAAAATTTGAAATAGTGTATGAAAAACTCTCGCGCGAACAGTTTATTTGTCAAACCAGCAGCCGCAAACTAACATATTTTTCTGTTGTACATATTTTATAAGCATTCTGAAAAAAGTTAAAGTATATTATTTTAGAACCTTCCAATTGTATTTTATTTCTTTATATTAAGTTTAAAGCTCTGTAAAGAAGGCCATACATACGGGCTTAGGTACAACATTTTTTATTGTTACATAATAAGTTTTTAGTATGGTTTTATTAAAAGTTTATATGAGTAACAAACAATAATCTTATTATTAATTGATTCCAAAAAACGGGTAAGACTAATTCTACCAATGAAATATTTGAGTGTGAAGATGGTTTGTAATAAATGTGTTAACTTTGTAGTTGTCTAGTCATGTGTATTCAATGTATCAATTACAGAGCATAGTGCGACATTTCCATCAATGTCAAGTTAAAAAAAAAATGTTAATTTTCTGGCACTGCACATGTAATTAAACGCATCACAACTACCAGCGAAAGCACTACTTTGTACTTTTGAGAGTTCTCGATATATGAATGACAAAAGATGTAGTTAAAACAGTCAATGTTTAGCATTATTCCGCATAATGCGCAATAATGCTATACTGACGTAATACAAGTACAAAATGTGTCCATCTTGCGTTATTGCATAGCCATGAGTTGTGATACTGCTTTACCAATACATACTGCTTTTTAATTTATTTGCAAGTATTGGAAATTTTTTAAATTATTCTCGATCGAAGCTAAAAAGTAAAAACGTAGAATTCGTAACAAGCAAACTCAATATTTTAAACGAAGAATGAAGGTGACTATATAGCCTGTTTTAAATATAGGTATCTATCCCTACCGGAGCCAGGAATTAATTCACAGAAATATACCAATCACAGCATCATCTCACTCATTTTGATCAATATAGGCACTAAGTAATTGTTGATTTTTTATTAAATCATAACAAAATCACTTGGGAATAAGCCTGAGTACACTCTTGGGACAAACAAGCTTACAGTGGTACCTCTTTATTACATTAGAATAGATTAATGTTCAGGATGTAATTTATCGTAAAAAACAGCGGTCTTGTGGGTTTTTTTTCTATATGAAATGAACATTTTTTAGAATAATAGTGTAGTATCTGTTTTTATTGGCGGCTAACCAAAAAAAAAAGCGTAGAAATATTAGTAAATAAACGATAAAAAGGTATAAATAATAAAACGGTAGTCTATAAAAGCTGGTAACAGACATATTGAGGACACCACATCCAATAGCAATTGATTAAAGTAGTCTTAAGTGCTATTGCTACGTGTCAGGATTCTATTTAGCCTAAGGGAACGTGTCTTATCTCCCCGCAGTCGAGATGACTGCCTAATTGACGAACCATTCCGCTTTGACAAAGAAAACACATTGTCTTAATTTCGCATCGCTTTCTCTTTATTGGGCCATAATATCAAAATAATTATTAAAAATATATATCGATCAAAAGTTATTGAAATGAGAAAAATAATAGAAGAAAACCAAACAATTAACGATCAGAATGATACAACAATATTTTTTTAATTAAAATTCACAAAACTTTTGCGGATTTCCATAAAATTAGGTAATTGCAAAGTAAAAAGATCTTAAGCATTTTACTCTTTTTTAGACGAGAAATAAAAGCTTTCTAATTACTTTGCTTCGTCCTTTTTTCCACTTTTTCGTTTTTTAAAGCCTTAACTGATGGAACACTGATACAACGAATACTATTATCATACCTTACAAATATGTACTCGTATATACATTCATCTAGCAAAATATCTTCTAATGTATATAAAGGGATATCTTATTGACTTAAAAGATACATTTTATAGAATAACGTATAATACCGAATAAAAGTAAATTATGAACTGAGATATTCATACTTTATTGCAACTCAAAGTTTCCAATTAAATAAATAGAAGCTATACCTATAACATCCGACTCATAGACGTATTAACAATTCACTAGATAGACCAAATGAAGCGAAGAATTTTCGAAATTTGATTGTAATACTTCATATGAATCAATCTTTATTAAAAAGTTGGTACGTATAATTGGTAATCAAAAGTTCACGATTTCTTTGGAATTAATACAGTTTATTTATAGCTCAACATATTCCAATTAGAAACTTATATTTGGGTACTTGTTTAGTTTTGCTTTCTATAAAATTACTTTGTAGGTTTCTTTTAAGTTAAGTCTATGGTAGGGGTTGCAATTAAACAGGGTCCGAAATGAAATTATTTTATTTATAGATATTGTTTGCACAAGTGTCTTGTGTTACACACAATGTCCCCACAATAATATTAAATTAATACGTATAGTTTTTATCAAGTATATTTTCCATAAACGATCTAAAATATTTTTAGTTGTTCGGGGAACATTCTTGCGAAATATTTTAATTATGCATAATATTAGAGCACAATTTAAGGCACAAGCGTATCACGTAAAGTTATTACTATATGATATTGTATCTCGGTAAGTTTACAATATATCGGGACGTCGTGAATAGAGTACCCTTAGATCGATCAATCACAGCTACTATACCTAAATATCGATGACTTGGGCTCAAAGCGAACAACGTCAGCTTCAAACCCATCGCTGTTTACTTTATGAAACATATATTACAGACCTACTTATTGTAAGCGTGCCCGCATATTATTATAGCTAGAGAGATTTATTACTTTTTCACAGAATATTTTATGACAAATAAATCAGATGAATATTATTATAGATAACAGGTAAAATATACGAAAAGTCTTGTCAGAATAATTGTATTTAAGTAACTTTTACCCTCATATAAAAATAATAATTTTAATTATTTGAATATATCGGACTACCCTGTATCTTGAAATATGTCTGTACTAATATTATAAAGAAACAAAGTTTGTCACGTTACAGTAGAGTCTTTGGACGTACCGATTTAATTTTAAAAGCTTATATAAATTATTTTACGAACAAAAAGTCATTTACCTACATTTATTCGAACGTGATACTAGACAGAGTATGCGCAGTCCTAGATTACTGTAAAAAACTGTATATAATTATAATTTTATGATTAATAAATAAATACTTCTTACTTTAGATGATCAGATTTGACTCAAGTAAAACCGTAGAACACAGTTTAGTTAACAAAGTTTAGATCGTAGCCACGAAATACATTACTTTATGGTCTTTGTCAAAAGTTATCAAACAAAATTGCATTTAAGATAAAACTTATTTTCTTTCCCAAAATCGAATGAGAGATGAAAGTTATATTATTCTTTCATTACATCAAAATGGCTGATTGGACTTCGATGTCTTCCTTACTTAATTTACTTTTAGTGTATTTATAAGCGGCGTTTGATATATAATCTCAACTTTGTTTGATCGAAATAGTTTTATGTGTTTCTAAGACAGAATCAATGTTTCATTATAAGAAATATATCTACATATATTTATATAATGTACGCAAGATTATTTATTGTTTCTTTTATTCCCTTATAAATCAAATAAAAAGTAAGCGTAAATGCTCTTATATATAAAACGTGATATAATATTTGCGGTTCGAGTGAGTTTACAACAATTGCCACTTAATAGGTGAAATTGCTAGTTTCCTGCCTATTAGCCGGACGAATGTCATCGTAACGACTGTATGCGAGACTCATATTACGCCATTTATATTAAGATAAACGAAGACCTTTTTGGATTTATTATCTTATTGGGGTAAATAGGAGACCTTTGTCACGACATTATACAATATACATATATATCACATAACTTTCTATATTTTACCTTATTTACCTACACATCAATTTCTTATTTGGCATACGTATTTAATAATTATTATATAATTATTTTATTGTATTCCTCACATTATGTTCCCCTCATGCAGTATCGAGAAAAGTTGTGTCGCTATAATTTTAGTGCCAAATTAATTATCATGTAGAGGTGACTAACACGCAACTATTTAATTAGAAAATTTACCAAACAAATGGCCTAGTGAAGAATGTGTCGTTAATATCGTGTGGTAAATTGGATGTGAAATTACTATATGTTCATATGTCATCAGCACGCGTCGTTGTCATGACATACCTAGAATTGATCGTTTTAATTCTGTTTCTAAATTATTCTGTCTGTTTTATGACAAAATTCACTCCCACGTAACGTAATTTATCTCAAATGACTCGTGAAATTAATCCATTAGTAGATTAGGTTGCGATGTAGTATGTACAAAAAATCTAGATTCTATTAGTTTTAGTAAGCAAAAAATATATCCAAGATATGCTTTAAACATTGTTTTGAGATATTGTTATTAAAAAGTAAATAATGAGTATTTTCTATTGAAGTACGTGCTTAACTTTAATATTAGTTTTTAAATAACAAACAGAAAGCTGTGTCTACGAAATAGAGAACACATTATTATAAGTACGACACATAAAAGTGTTTGAGTCTCACGTAACCTTGCGCAGACAGGGTTATTTAATCTTTGTTTCATTATACAGTCCTCTATCTTGCATGTCAGTGTCTCGAAAATAAGATCTTTCGTCCAATTGTGAGGATATTTCGTTTCGTTTCATTATTTTGGACGGGGTTTGTTCATTTGCGACATCTTCTATGTAAAGCGAGAATTCCAAATGAGTTTATATAAAATCTAGAATCTGTTTGATAGTAACAAAATATTTGATTGGATATCAAATTCCAAGATTTATGATTTTACAGTTTGAAATTCTCAGAATAAAAATGTATTGATTGTCGTCAACCTACGTTTGCTTTAATAATTCTTTATGCAATAATATGCAGATCACAAACACTTCTACATTTTATATTCGTTAATAATTCCGACGCTATTTTGAGTTATGGAAATATTTGATTGTTCAACGTGGGACCAAAATGAAACAATGTTTGAAAATTATCACTCTGTTTTTAGAATATAAATAAGATTTCAGGCGACAACTCAATTATTTATTACAAATAAAGAGTATTTACCAGTACGAAATTGAAATAGGAATTTTTAATTATAATTTTGGAATTCTACTTTTTTTACACTTTTTCTTTGTTCTTTATTGTTTAGCAGTTGTGCATTTCATATATATTATATGAATAGATGGAATATGATACACAATTACCTGTTTATTCTTAATTAAAACAATTTGTACTTATTTGGGCACAAACGTTTATGTTAAGTTGTATTTTAAAACATTAAAGTGAACGTATTTAGAAGTAACTTTGTCAGAAAAATTTATGAGTACTTATTTTTCTTTTAGATTTACGCTTCAATGTTTCTCTGAATAAAGCACTTATTTAGTTAAATCTTTTTGCTTTCGCCTTAAGTACCTCTTCAATGTCAGTTAATATCGCCTTAGTTTTCTTGATACTTCATTATTTAAATTCATCTTTACAGAATCTATGAATACCTATTTAAAAATATTTTAGATTAATAGAAAACATTTTAGTTATAAATAAATTCGCAATGAAAAAATAAAACGTCAGCTTTCTGTACTTAACCCAATATTTTAAGTTATTACAGAAACAATTTAATCCAAGTGACCAACGAGGTGTAGAGGGGGCTATAGATGAGCAGAAAGATTAGACAGTTAAATATTACTTCTAAGTTCTAACTTGCCTGGTCCCTGTTTTACGCTAGCGATTGTTCAAATTTCGACCGCAATTTACCTTATATGTTACAGAGATTATGATAGACAAACAGACGTTAAGGATTAAATTATATCATTATACGATAAGGTAGTGACTTCAAATGGAAATATAAATTTTATTTCTATGTATGTAATATGTAAGATTCCTTACCCATTCCCCAAAACGCCGTAGCCAAGAAGGCCACGAAAATGCGGCCTCCTGTTGACAGAATAACCTCCATGCCACCTGTTATCTGATACGCGGCGAACGTCTCATATAGCACAATCACTTCCTTGGCCACACCTTAATCCCATCTACGTTTCAAGCACTTTAACTGCAATAGTTCGCCACAGACACACGCACATCCCATTAGGTTAATCCCTTGATTGTTTACCTGCATACAAAAAAAAATTAGACCCAATATGCTACTTACGAACAAGGAAAATTGTACGAGTATTGAAATATAACGGTAAAAAATTAATGCAATGACATTAAAACAAATAAATTAACTTGAAAAATCAGAACGAAAGTTTGTATATCTTTGTTGATATATCAATGTATGGGTGTATAGATGTTTGACACTCTTTCACACAAAAACTACTACATTTAAATTCTCAATTATAAGGTGTTGAAGAGGTTCTAATTGCGTATATTTATATAATATCACACCAAAGTTTCTACTATTGAATCTTCATATTTTTAAGCAACATGGTACAATTCTTAAAATACGTAGCTTTATAATTCCAGTGAACTCAACAAATAGTTTTGTGAGATAAATATTTCCTCAACAAAAAATGCTTTTTCTCTTAAGGCAAATGGCGAGGCTTACAAGTATTCTTACAATAAAACTTATTGTAGCCGCAACCAACATTTTTCCGAAGTTATGAAAAGTTTTTCCAATCGTTCTTTTGTAATAAATAACTATTGTGAGTTCTAAACGTATTTCTTTTCTTTTTTTCTTTAATTCTACCCAAAATGTGTAATATCAAGAATTTATAAAGAAAATCACAATAACTTCACAACGCCGCGCCGTAATGCCTTTAGTGGCTTGGGCACATGCTCTCTGCAGTCGTGTGATATTTCCTAGATAAAATGTAAATAGGTTTTTTTATGCCTTTTTTGTATATTGTTGATGTAAATAAGTTTCCGTTTTAGAAATACACGTTATAAAACAATGCTTTTTTAAATAAGTGCGAATTTGGAGTAAATTCGATACTTGACATTACGAATTCGTGATTTTCGTTAAGAAAGCGATTATTTTCTGTTTCGAATTGAATAGTACATTTTTTGGTATTCGATATAAAATACCAAAAAAGTCCTCTAAATATTCCTTGCCTTTCAAGATTATTTGTAGCCAAGCTTTCATAAGCACTGCATAAAAGGTTTTAATTTCCTGTCGCCCCGCGTTTTATTTTACCTATAATGAAAATTATTTAAAATTCGACTTCGGTAAAAAGATTTTCTTTTTTCTCGAACATTTCATATCGAACTGTAATTTAAAAAGAATATGTATATAGACAAAGTATGATGTTGTTGCTAATACGATATAAGTTATATATAAGAATATAATTATATGTTTGATGGATCGTTCCTCTGCCACACATTAAACGTGCATCAATGTGATACGTGCATTGATTGATATGACCCAGAAATACCAAACACTAGCTGAATACTTTTCCATTTAAGTAAAATCATACATAATAGTTTTGGTGTATTCAAATTAGAATTTACTTCTAACAATTTGTTTCAATGAATATACAATCGTCGACATCTGGACACGAGAGCGGGTATCATGTTTATGTATAAGCTGTAGGTATTGGAATGTACAATAGTTAAGCTTTCTACATAAATGTTCTGTCCTCCCGCCGGGACAGCAGCCGGCCTGTAAACTTTGGCGAGATGAAAGACGATGAATTGGAGCTCCAGATGTCGCCGATCTGATCAATCTCAACACCCTTTGTTTTATGTTTGAATTTTATGGAGACGCGGCCTTTCCAGCCCTTATCATATTGACGCAGACAGGCATTTAATCCTTTAATTGAGTTCGCCCCGTTTCAATCCCTATTACTACATTGTAACAATATTATATGAAACAAAAGAATCGCCTAACTCGATTTGTAAATAGCCTTTTTGTTTGTTGTATATTTTCTTTTATAAAGTTTCAAGCCGACCGTGCTGCTGTGGGCTTAAATCTACATATTTTTATGTACGTGGAATATCGTATGCGGTGGCGAATAAACCAGTATAATTTAATCGAGTTCAGTTGTCAACTGACCATGAACACAAAGGAGTTGTCTATGTTGCGTAAATTCATGGTATCACCTATCGGGATTGGTATGTATAAGTTGCATTTTTAACTAGAAGGTACACAAATTACACACAGAAACAATGACACTGACGGATGAATGTAGACTATTTTGTTGACAATTGTCACTTAAGACTAATTTGATAATTAGGACATTACTTTAGCAAAAAAGTGTCCATTTATATACAAAACTAATAAAATTATTAAGTGTAACGAATATCTTTTCAACGTGTAAGTATATCCGACTAGAACTAATGTTTACTTAACAAATTCTCTACGGTAGGTATAACCTAGAGTTGGTTTAATGGATTAGAATTGCTGTATCATTATTTTTTCATTGTCCTACGTAAATTACTAAAACGTTAGCCGTAAGCAAGTCTCATTTACGCAACTCATCTTCCATTTATGAAATCTTTGTTAAAAACAAAATTGAATTACAAGATTTTTTAAGTATAAATAAAAACTTTAAATTACTGATTCAAGAACCATTAACCTCAAAATTTTTAAAAAACATCAAGAATAATTCCATCTTATTAAATTTGTTATTGATTCTATTGATTGTAACTAAGCTACTTTTTAACCTGGATTGATCCTGGAGTACAATAAGTTTAATTAAAAACCTCTTTTTGCTGAAGAAATATAATAATATCAGATATTGGAGGAAAATTATAATAACGTAGGTACTTTTACATTATTTGCAAAATTTTGACAATTGCGAAATACTATTGTACGGTTTGATTAGAATTTTTATCGTCTGACATCACAAAGTGACATCAAACAGTATTAACATTTAACAATTCTTATATTTAATTCTTACATTTTCACTGTACTGAATTTCTTAAATAATTCAATGCTTTGAACTTTATAACTTGTCTTTGAAACCGCTACCTGTAATGTTGGTTAATTCAAATGTCCACCATGTTATAGGTGTAAGTTTAATCGTCAAATATATAAAATAATCTGTCGTTATTTTAAACGTTTATGTAACCACTTATAATTAATTTTGCTTAAGAAATAATTTTACTTAATAAAAACTATACCGTCGCCGTAATTTGAATAGTAAACGCATGAACAACTTTACAGTTCAGAGATGTAAGTACACCAAGAGCTTTGGTAAATCAGCAGTCATATAGTTGTGTGATGTTTGCTTGATGCTGCGTTAAAGTACGGAAATGGAGGCTGTACTTATTTGGGCACAAACGTTTATGTTAAGTTGTATTTTAAAACATTAAAGTACGTATACGTACGTATTTAGAAGCAACTGTGTCAGAAAAATTTATGAGTACTTATTTTTCTTTTAGATTTACGCTTCAATGTTTCTCTGAATAAAGCACTTATTTAGTTAAATCTTTTTGCTTTCGCCTTAAGTGACCTCTTCAATGTCAGTTAATATCGCCTTAGTTTTCTTGATATTTCATAATTTAAATTCATCTTTACAGAATCTATGAATAATTGTTGTAATTTGAATAGTAAACGCATGAACAACTTTTTAGTTCAGAGATGTAAGTACACCAAGAGCTTTGGTAAATCAGCAGTCATATAGTTGTGTGATGTTTGCTTGATGCTGCGTTAAAGTACGGAAATGGAGGCTGGCATATCATCTCATAAGAAAATATGGGACACGGTGCGAAGCGCTCAGCGAAATGTGTTCCATTGCTCTTTGTGCAGTCTTCTTTTGTTCCCTGATCTATCAGCAAGCGCGAAATAGTCGCGGGCTATACTACAGTTCTGACAACATTGTAGCTCAACAATTGCAATTATTATAAACCTACAGCCTACAGGCTATATATACGTGTATATAGCATGGTTACAATTAAATAATTATTATTATTACAAAATGTTATTTATTAGGGTATTATTATTATTGTAACTAAAAATTACGACATCCTTTGAACGTCCGTAAGATTTTTGCAAATGGTTTCTTCTAAATATAATATAATAAGCATATTATGAACTGTAAAATAAAATTTTACTTTAGAATCACGATTAACAAAAAATAAAGACAACATTCGAGCTAAGTAAAAAGTTTAACTTTCTAAGTACTTACTGGCAAGTTCTTTGTTAAAAGGACCCTGACGTTTGTTAGCAAATATCAAGTACGTACAGCTCCTTTGTCTCGTAAAAATTTAAGAACTAATTTGGGAACATAATAAATGTTAAGGGTATTAGAAACTTTCAAGCTCTCATTTTATAAATGAACGCATTCCTTCTTTTAATTTGTTCGAACGTAAAAAAAGTCTACATGTTTAAAATGTAGGTACATGTTTTACTAAACTGCGTAGGCTGGGAAGCATCAGGGAATGTTTTATTATTTTTTGTGTTCCTTAAGGTACCAGTAAACTGTAAATATGAAATCTATTTAAAAAAAGGGGGCTAACACGTACACAAGTGAAACTGCGGGACACAGTTTTCACAAGTATGTTACAGACCTACGTTTCAACTAATACAATTAAAACAACGTTAAATCGGCAGAGTTAATCCTTATGAGAATAGTATTAATGCCCTTTATAGCAATGATTATTACAATACACTGAATAGCATGATATTTTAATATAGTAACCAATTATGCGCTACGATAAATAATAATGCAATTTTGTATTATGCTGAAAATTTTCCGATATGCTAAAATTTTAACGTACAACAAAATGCTAGAATAACTCCCAAATTAATTGTCTGATTTAATCTGTTCATCTGTTGTCAGTGATTTAATTAAGGCAAATACATATTTCCCTAGGATAACAACAGGATTTTTTAGAAAGTTTTGATTTTGCAGATATAATATGTATGTACTTGGTATAAAATGAGCATTTCTTATTTAGAGAATACAAAATACTTTTTTCATATTTCTTTGAAGTTTTAACAAAAAATCAAATGGATAACATTACAAAAATGGCGCAATCAACATAAAATATCGTTAATCACTTGCTCACCGTAATTTTACCCGTGTAGCTACCGTGATCAATATTGGAATAAAATTTTATATCCTAATCGTATGTTTTTATAAATATCTACCGGATAACATAAACATAATTTAGTAGCTTTTGCGTGAAAGACTATCACTTTTATGATTTTATTTAGTTAATTAAACTTCAATTTGGTGCACTTGTTCATAAACATAATCCCAGGAAGGCAAATACACGCAAACGAATTAGAAAAACTAGATTAAATATGTTTTACAATATCTTTTTATTAAGCGTATTCGTTATAAGGAGTAGGAATGTCCGTTTAGTTTTGAGCTGCTTAACTAGCATACGATGTTGATAATGTACATAAGTCAAAATCTACGTGTTATTAACAACACATTTTCAAGGTTACAAAATATATAACTATACTTACAAAATGTATAAAATGTAGTGACATTTTATATATTTTACCCAATTGAAAATATGACGATAACCCTAAATATATAAAGACTTGGAAATTGAAAAAACAAAAAGAAGTAAAATATTATTGAACTTCAAATGGTTATGATTGACAGATTCAATTCTATTGGAATAACAAAACTTATAATAATATTTGAGATTTTTCATTGAATGCTTTTATATAGCTCTTTAACATAGATAAACCAAAATCTAAGCTTTTCTAGATCTTTAATAATTACAAAAATACGTTTTTGAAGTATTCATTTAATGTATTTATTTATTTATTTATATATTTACCTGTACACATTACTGACGTTCCTTTTAAATGGCATATTGTATATGGCAATAAATATAAATTATAATGCCATATTAATTTTATAACAGATGGGGACTGTAGCCCAATTCCAGTTAAGTACTATGAAAATTAATGATTAAATATTAAAGCTTTAATTAGGCCGGTTACTTCCTATTTCTATCTTACTCTTTGTAAAATTTGATTAATTTACTGCAAATAATTTGCTTATGGTTACAAATCCTAATATACGACGTAATATGTTATTTATAATCCGCATCTCATCTTATGAATAATTGTTAGGATTTGCGATTGCCGTTAGGTAGGTTTAGACATATAAATTAGATATACCTACTCACATGTAGATAATTATACAATTTTCTGGATATGAGTAGGTATAACTTCAAAATCTATATTAATATATACAGCAACTTTTATATCGACGGCTTATTTTATACCTACGATTGCGTTTTGTAACAGACTATGTAAATTTTTTTTATATATTGTAATGAACAAAGAACACAGTTATACAGAATTTTAATTTACGTTAAGATTTTTTTTACCGAAATAATATAAATTGCTTTTTTATTTAAAAATCATTATAAGATAGGTGTACCATATTTCTTCCATCGCTTTATATTAATTGACCGTTAACCTAAGTTTGACTAGGTACCATTAACGTTATTGATCTAAGAGAAAACATAAAAATATTGCTAAAAGGTTAACCATCTAATAATAAATATAAACAACTAATGTTTTGTTCAATGTAACCTCGTCTTTTTATGTAGGTAATAAAATTAATATTAGAATATTCCGTACAAACCTAGGCTAGGTGCGTAGATATATTTGTTCAAAAGCTGCGTTTATTTTAAAGTTTCTTTTTCTATTGACTTAATTTATCTAATAAACCTATTTAACCTATTAAATTCACACTTCAAAAAAAACAACGTAAAAGTACTTGCCATGACTAAAGGTGAGTTTTAATTTCGTCATCATAAATTTACCATTATTCTTGTTATTTCACTAAACAAATTTTAAATTAAGTTTCTAAATTGTGTCCATTAATTATTTCAAACTTAATTATTAACAAAAAGTTAAGGCAAAAACTTTTGGGTCGACACGGTCATTAAAAACACTTCCACTTTAACTTGTATTGTAAATTTGTAGGTTATTTGATTGGCTGTTTGGATTGTCAAAGTCGTAGCGAGCGAGGGGAGAGCGCGAACCGCTCGGCTGAAATTCGTTCAACACAACCGGTCCCTGTAAGCGCACTGACGAAGCTCCGCGCCCGCCGCGCCCGCCGCGCGCCTCGTCCGCTGACGACATCCGTCCGGACTCCGGCCTGCAAACTCCGCTCACCGTAGCCAGCTAAGCCGCAGCTTTCCTAAATTGTGCGGCCTTACTGAACATTAATTATCCTAACTTAGTCTGATTAAACCTTGAGGAATTATCTGGATTGACAAAATTAACTTTTAACTTAGATTTATGTCATTTAACGCTAGGAGAATGCATGTCGGTTCCCACTTTCTTAAGTGACGGTAATTATTACTTATAATGGTTTCTTTATATATACTAACTTGTGATAGTTTACTGAACATCTTATTGTTACTAGTGTATTAAACAACTACATGTATAATTTTAATTTTATTTAAGAAATTTTCTAACTTCTTCCAGGCTTAGGGTAGTTTATACGAAGCTCAAGTAATATTAATATTGCGGCCAAGATAACTGCAGTAAAGTCTTGCTGTTCTTCTCTGTGCTTATCTTGTTTAAATACATTATTTTAAAAATACTTTTATTCTTTGAGAATACTGTTTCACATTATTTCGGCAAGCGATTGGGTTGTCTTCAGTTTAGAAGTAGAAAGGCTCATGTGTAAAGCTTTAGAATTATCACGCTTAATGTCAAACACAGCCTATCTCGAGACTTTTGTGTAATGGACAGGGGTTTCAGTCAAACGTGCAACTCAATATAAAATGTCCGCTTTTCTTGGAACACTAGTTTTATAAAGCATAATACATAGATACATATCTGAAAATACATAGAAACAACATTAGGTAAATACATTTTTATTCACATAGAATTAAAATTATCCACGCCTGTTTAAAATGTACAATTCTTTCCTTTGTATGGAAAACATTATTTATTTGTGACCATAATTATATTAATAATTGCTTCTTTTCAAGAAATTAAAGAGCTTAGCTTCAGTGCTATAATAAAATACTGCTTTTTCATTGAATATAATGTAGACCTATCTAACGCTTAAATGGATTTATATTTCTGGCATAATTTATCTTGTTTTGGGAATTTACGCACTTTATCGGCTATGTATTTTGATGAAGATTATCTATAGCTAATTAAGTCTCGGGTGTAGTTAACTATAATACATGCTTTATATAAATTAAAATATTCTTTATCGATTTAAAGCGAAAGCAATAAATTTTATCCGAACGTCAAAATAAGCTTATCTAACATTTAATTCAAAAAGTCTTGAATCGTGTTAAAACAAAGTTAAAGCCCATAATAGCCTCAACTCTGAGCATCACGCCGTGGAAATTATTTATTCATGTGGTTTTAAGGTAAACCGTACGAGAACTTTACAACGTGTAAATAAGTATTAATATATGCATTGTATTATTTGGGATGAGTACCTGAGTATCGACTAAATAACAATTCAGAGGATGAAAACTTGAACTTTTCGACGTATTCGATTTATAGCTATAACTTTGAAAACGTATTGTTTCTGCGCTATATGACGTTCAACTTAATATATGATTACATCGATAATATATTCCAATTTAGTATGATAGGTCTACTTTTTAAAAATAATAAGTTACTAAATATACTTCTTTTACAGCTAAACAATTACGTTTTGCCATAAGTTATTATCAGATAAAACAACTATGTAAATACAATGTGGATATTTATTACGTATATTTACAGAATGTTTCCAACACACGGTGCAAATGAGTTATCTTTCTGATGCGCGCAATTTATCGTGTTAGTCGTGATTTTCCCGGAGCCGCTATTGCACGCACGTATGAGCTTTCTGTCAGTGATATGAGCATTATTATGGTAATAAATGTTTAGCTTATATGTATGATTGTATGTGTTTTTGTAATACATTTCCGGTTTATTATATTTAATGTAATATTTTTGTGTTGTAAATAGAAAGCACATATTATCTTTGCTCTTACTATCTTGTCATGTAGAAGTCGTAATTTAAGAGTAAAAGGTAAACTTATAGTAGAAAAAAATATTTGAATGATCTATAATCGACAAAAAGAGATGAGTAAAAACGCTATTTTGTAACCATGGATACGACATATAAAATACGATGACGTATGCCACCATTATGTAAGTATGTTGTTTAACTGTAATACAATGCGACCCGGATTTTACCTTTTCTTATTTCCGTGTTTAGATGAAAATTTAGAAGACAATCGGAGTTACCCACTTAAATAACGTAATCTTGCGAAACGAAAGGTCCTTATTGGGTCATTCCGCAGAGCGACTTAAAATTGTCCTCGAAACTTCCTTTCACAACATTGGCATACATTTTATGTAACTGGAAAATACAAAGGACCTATTTATAAATACTTTAACAGTAAATTCGCTGGAAAGAAACATGAACTACTATGAAAAATGACATCATAATTTTGTTAAAACCATGTATGTTATGTTAATTTTTTTATAAAAAAGGGACTATATTTGACATATAAAACCATTTTACGTCAGAAAGAATTCAGTGAAAGAGATGAGTGTAAACATTAAATACGTTCGTGATTAAGTCAGCTCCCGTTTATAATAAAGCCGAGATTAATGGCGTGACGGCGGTCTGACGCACCCGCTGTCCCATATGTTCTTTAGATTTTTACACACGCGCTTCCCTTTATTTTGAAGTCGATCGCACATGTCTCCCGCGTTTTATTCCCTCTTTTAGTACAAAAAGCAAAGATAAAACAAAGACCACTTTCATTGCCCTTTAAAAAACGTCATTACTGCTAAACGCTATTAAATGTTGAAGTCAGCGTCGAATTAAAATAAGCGCGGAAGTTTAACATAAACCAAGTTATGAAAGAGGTGTTTGTTTGAATTCAGATGGGTTGTCCGTGACTCGTGACGGCGGGTGGGGGCGAAACGGAAACCGTTACTTTAATGTTGGCATATTGACAAACATAGTTCTCACGCAAACTGGTTTCACTGAAATGGAAACGAAAGCTTTAATAGGTACCTACTATTTAATTGCTTGAAACTTCGATATAAATATACGTTAATGTTCAATAGAATTTATTCTTAGCTTCAATATCATCTTAGTTCTTAATTAAATTAAATTGGTACTTCAATTGTATTCTTCGAGTGTAAGTTATTCAACGATGAAAGTTAATCGAAATTGTATACTTACCTACTATTCGGTTTTATTATTTAGTAATTGAATTATATTAAAATTGAGTGGAGACATCGTTTCTTTAGAATGTAATTATACTATTATCCAAAATCTAAATTAACTTTGAAACAGTATCTTATATTAGCATAAGTGTTCCTAGGTCGAAGACACAAACAGCGTAATTTTTCATTTTAAATTATGTACTTACTCGTCGTAACTTATAAAGAGCAGTCATTAGCGAACTTTCAAACGTAACTTACGATCTCGGAATTTGGGTCCAAGCATAAATCCTCTCATATACGAGTATGCGATTACACCACAGAATTTACCCTTAGGACCAATTTTACGAAGCAGAGGTACGTTTTATTAGCTTTCGAGATGCACTGCAACTTGTTTTTGAACAGCTATTTCTGTGTACGTTTTATCGCAATACTTTATAGGTAGCCAAACAAGCACCTCTTTTTTCGTGCTCATTTCAAAAATCTAACAATGTATCGCTCATTAACATTATAAAATGCCTTATACACATTATGTTCATACATATGCGTAGCTCCTAAAAAAATTCTTTACACTTTTCGTGCAAAGAAAACTTTTAGTTTCAGAAACAGGAAATATACCTACTTTGTGATACGATAAATTTCCTTTTAGTTAGTGAGCTGTATTTTAAATGTTATTTACTGCGCTAAATTTTCGACACACAGGACCGCACAAAGGTTTATACGAAAACTTGTTGTTTTAACACCGTTGGTTTGCCGCCATGTATCACTGTACAAGACCTCGTTACCTACAGTTCAATTTTATCCGTGACACCTACTTTTACAGAGAAAACAGTCGTTAGCTAAATGTTAG
>DWAJ01001434.1:0-22363 GCA_018238005.1 Eurema mandarina | reverse complement strand
ATACGCACTTAGCCGCCTAAGACGTGCAATCTTATTTACCAGTGGTTTGGTTTATTTATTTATGTCTTATTTCTTTAATATGTGGCATGAAAATTGATAGACAGATGACATAACTTTTAAAATGTTCTCACTAGTAAGTAAATTTAAATCGTAACACTCTATTTAATTTATAAAGTAGATTTTAATAAGAGTATTTTGGCAGTCAGTATAGACGATAGAATTTTGGCCCGTTAAATTAAAAGATAAATTGAAAATAATACGTCTATTTACGTATTACTGGCACGATATCATTATCTTTCCCTAAACCATTGTTTGAAACCATAAACTTTTCACATTTGATTCTAATGAGTTTAATCTGCAAATTTAGCACATACCATTATGTAGTTCCGGCAAAATGAGGCAGAGAGAGGCAGTTTCATAAATATAAAATAATAAAATGCTCCTACCACGGTCGTGTTTCGCAATGCGACAATCCGCTTACACGCTGACGCGGCACATGTTGTTTGACTTACACTACACTATATGAACGTTTTGCAGATTGTGCTTTTTATTTTTCTGCTTAATTTTGTTTTGTTTTGGTTGGTTATACTTATACTAAGTTCTTGAGATTGATAGCTATGGTTTTTAGTAAAGTCAAAAGTATCTTTATTCAATTAGGCTACATTAAGTAACAAGTATTACAAAACATTTACAACCGGTTCGGAAGGCAGTTTTCTACAGAGTGGAACTGGCAAGAAACTCTGAGAGTCTTTAGGTCGTTCACGTAAAAATTGTTAAATGGATAGATAGATACGTTCTTATATTACGGCTTAAAATAAATATTCTATAGGACATTAAAATTGATCGTAATATAGTATGTATGTCATGTAATGTAGTCTTTATTTGTTTTTCTAAAATAATTAAATTTATCAGAGTGATTCACATAAAAAGGTGTGCTTAGCTTGGAACAAGATGGCGCTGTCCTACAAATTGTATAAATTCAGAATTTAGGTTTGTAAATTTATTTTTACTATAATTACTGTTAAGATATTAAAAGTTCAAAAAAGTTTGTCATGCGTGGTTATTTATTTTAAGTTTTGTGTGTGAGCCTACGCTTAGGTGAAAATATTGTAGTTAAGTTAACTCTCTTTTGTATAGCAATTTTTTTTAATATTTTCAGGACAATTAAATACACAGCGCCATCTAGTTCCAAGCTAAGCAGAAGCTGTTATGGCAACTAGATAACGGAATAAATTACATATACATACTTTTCTTTAGTAAATGCATACATACAATACATACTTTTTTTTCTAGTCCAAATTAGTCTAATATTTAAAATTCCTGGACTAATTTTGAATTATTATTTACTGTCATTACTAAAATTAATATTTTAAAAATCTACTATTCCATTGAAAAGTTACCAGGCAACCATACGTATGAAAGAGGTGCAGTTTCGCCGTAAAGAAACGCGATGTGCTCATTAGTGGAGATAGACGCAGTATTGGTGTCACGAGGGATGCGTGCCACTCACATTCGAAATCAGGAATTAAGGGCAAAGGTTCACGAAGGTCGGAAATACAACTACAACGTACCTTTCTTTAATTAGTATACGTCATCGTCATCAGCTTTAAGCTGAGACTTTTACTCAATTTTATTATTTATAATCTTACTAATTTTTAATGTAAAAAATACTCAATGAATTTGGCTGATAATTGGCATGTGGGTAGGTAAGATCCTGGATAAACACATAGGATACTATTACATAGCAGAAATAATGCGAGTAAAACTGTGTGGCACTGTTAGGAGATAATAAAGCTTTCCCTAAAATTTGGATTGTTACAAGAATCTCTTCATAAACTAAATTTAATTAACACTTCAAAGGTGTAATTAATTATGTCGCTTTGCAAGCAATAACTCTGTCGCAAAATTCTGACAATGTTTCTCTTTAGCAGTTAGATGCTAGAAATAAAACTGTGTACACATCGTCTCCTAATTATTTAGCAATGTACACAGCACAATTCGGTTAGTACGGTGCGCAAACACGTTGAAAATAATATGCAAATGTAGGAAGTTAGGGATGGTTAGCGAAAATGAATTACACGGTCGGGCCGCAGCTTTAAATTGTGCAGATTTGCAGACTAACATGTGGATTAAATACCCTTGATTTTAAGGATCCGAGGGCCACATAAAGAATGCCCGGTTTGCGGGGACAAAGTACCTACTTATATTTTTATTTCGATACACAATTATGTTTTTAGCTGACAATGAATATCTGCAATAAATTTTCATATGTAATATTATAACATTAAAAGCTACTTAAATAAAAAAACGGACGCCCTCTGCCCCACCTAGGGGACACAGGATAATAAGTCAAGTCAAGTAAATAAAAAAAAGCTAACCTAGAAAAGATACGTTTTGAAGTCGAAATTAAGCTTAAAATCATTGAAATTCTCTGAAAATAGAAACCTTCATTTGAAAATGATGATAAATGTTATTCCTTCCAACTCCATATTTGCTTTAATTTGCAGGGAGTTAGTTCTGTTTCCCAATATTACATAGATGAGTGCTTTTACAATTTTCGTACAAGGTGCTTCTTGTTATCGTTACAATAATTTATAGTCAACTACGACTACAAAAGGATCTATATTAACACATTAAAAATTACAAATGTCACTAAAATAATTCATTGGTTAAATTGGCTGTATTTGGAAATAATAATAATGTGTTTCTTATCCTTCTGACACAATACTAAGTTAAAGAATGCTGTACTTACATTTGCATTTTTCTGGGGTCTGGATGTTGTATGTATTGTATGTATGTATTTACAAAAGAAAAATAGGTGTGTATGTAAATTATTCCGTTATGCAGTGGCCATAACACAAGCTTCTGCTTAGCTTGTGTATATGTCCTGAAAATATTTATTTATTTTATTTATTTATAAGGTTAAGATGATTTTGAATGAGTAATATTATTTTTCTAGACTGCTATACATGTACGAAATACATTAGGTAAGTACTTAGTTTCCAAGAGCATAGTTCTACGGTTGAGATAACGTCAATGACGCCATATTTACGACTGGATGTTTTCGTAAACATGTCATTTTAGTAGGAATACTAATAATTTTACGAGCCTTTTGGGATACTTGGGGACTTATGAAGCAGTAAAATTGTGATCATATACACGAAATGCCTTGTGGAAAGAATAATGTGGATACGAAATTGTTATTCAATAATTTAATATGTTACGAAAACAATAATGGAAAACACTCATAGCTTTCTAAACAAATGTATAGAACATTTATATAAATTTAGTTTGATATCATGCAAAACTTATCTTAAGTAAATTTATTATTTACAAACGTTACGTTTAGAACAAAATTACGCTTATTTAAATAGAAAATTTCAGATTAAAAATAAATATATTTTCATGTAAATCAAGTGCTATTTTATTATATAACATTAGTCAGTATACCAAGAAATGTACTTGTTTCAGCTACTCATCATGTTTGTCTTGAAAGGTACAAATATCGATTGTAAGGCTGATGGCTCAATTCTCGAGTCGCCCTATCGAAAGGTGACTGCCCCTTCAATGTCATTAGGCATTCATATATTCACCCCGCTCAAAAATAGTTTCTCGTGCCGCGACGATAAGGCTTTGTCATATAGTCCTGTCGAATATATAATGTGATATTTGGTCGTCTTTGGGATATCTCATTTATGTATGTTATGAAAATTTTAGTTTTGATAATATTTTCCTAACGTTGAGGGGTAGGGATTCTACGAGTATATGGTTTGAATATCGCATGTTATTTATTCTACTCAAAATTTCCCGCTTCTTTTTTTAATTCAAAGTTATTAACGTTTTAAAAAAATGTTAAACAAAATTCCTTCGTTAAAAATCCTATTCATAACATTATGCAAATCGATTTTTGTAAAAACAACCCTTCTGTAAAGCGTGAAGCTAACATATCGGCCGGTGATACACAATTTTGCATTTCAAACGTTTTTTAACTAGAATCTAGATTAAAAATAGTGAGGGATATTCAACATTTTGCAGGAATACGTTGATTTGCATATTTTCATGTTAATAACCGGCGCGGTACGAACGGACATAACATAAATATTAATGCTTTTATTATATTGCCCCTACGGGTCGCGTATGCAAATTTTGGAATAAGTATAGGTCATTTTAATAAGACGAGATGGAATATTCAAATTTGATTCTTATGTAAAGGAAGCTATTTGATATTTTTGCTTGCAATTTTATAACGCGCGTAACATTATCGAGCTTAAATTTGTTAATAAAAAGAAGCAATATGTGTTTATGGATTTTCAAAAAGATTTGTATCTCAATATAAATTACTTGAATATTATACTTACGGATAAGTAAGCTAGCTTCAAAAGAACAGAAATCGAGTCAAATTAAAAAACGTCGTAATTAAAAACCGATAGTTTACTTTCATAAAAAACTTAATTAAAGTTGATTTAAAAGTGCAGATCTCGAGCACAATACGGTGGAGTAAGAAACGATTAAGTTAAGCATCTTTGTCCCTTTTTTAATATTCTTAAGTGGACGTGGGCAATTTTACAAAGAGCCAAAAAGGAAAATCCTCAGTAATTTGTGGCTCCCATTCAAATATAAATGAAATGAAAATTTAAGCATAAGACAAAGAGAAATGAATTTCGCGAAATATTTAGCTGATCAATTTCATTTATTTAAGTTCATTGGACTATAAAGCATTCTTCGATAGGAATGTTATAACCTTCAATGATTGGTTAATAGCTGAAGTGTTTCTATGAATTACATTTGTCAAATATATGTCTGAAATAATTATAATTATAAGACTTCAGACTACCCGGATTTTCACAGGTTAAAAATTAAAATGCTTTATTCTGATTCTGATTTTATGAATAATATAAATTTGTCTTAGGAACTTTACCACTTTTTAACTTTACAATATAAAAAACCTCTCTATGAAACCAATACATTAAACACAAAAAATCATTCCCATTTTACGCGTCGTTCTAAAATGAGTTAAAAAATCATACTTATAACAAAATTTTGTCAGAAAGAGAAATACATTATACAAATTATCATATCTTTATCTCGAAGACTAACTAACGAAACTATAAATGTCCAAACGTTAACTTCGATACTCAAAAGAATGAATCAGCTAATTATTTAATTGTCACTTATCTATGTATTGTAATATGTTGTAGCATATGGCTATAAAGCGCTGGATAGCATGGATTAGTGATAGATATAGTTTTGTTCAGAGTAGCGAGTTTCCATTTAGGGGATTCATTTTCAATTTAGTAATAAATCCAGGCTTATATACTGTTTGTACTTTTAATAGCAATCTGTAATAGTTTCAGACTCAATCGATGATCAATAATTCTTTGTAACTGTTGTCCTATAACAGTAAAATAATAGTTTTTTTGGATATTTTTGTAATTAACTTGGAGAGCTTTACTAGGTATCGTTATTCTTCCAAAACATGGTTTAAAAAAATTGTTATAATTGCGCTTAATATAATAATTATATTGTATAAGCTACAAAGAGCTCGCGGAAGAGTCCACGAGGGTACCTGTGACCCTAACCCTCTTCGGTAAGACAGCCATTAGAAGTTCGACATAACCCTTGGTCCCCGAGGACAATGATACGTCATATCATGATTTCCTTACTGTAAAAAATGGAAGATATACTTTTATATATTTTAACTATGAGCCCACGTTTTGCTTTATCTTTTTTTTATGTATTCTATAAAAATACCAAATCAACTTTTGAAACCGCGGATAAAATCTTTCGTCTATTTCATTAATATCAGAATTCAATTTAGCTCGGTTAGCAAAAAACCACATATTTGATTGAACTAAGCCACTTTTAACATTTATTTGTGGGTCAGTGGTCGTAGCTATTGCTCGACGATTTTAGTTATAAAATAATACTGAGGCATATCGACATAGGTGTTGGCAATTATGAAAAAAAAGTTGTTGTATGTCCCGGCCCCATGTAAAATTACTTATTAATAAGATTAAGGGTTAAGTGATTTTTAAATTAAAATGTTACCCATTTCCTCCTAAACCTATAGTACTTTTTTTATAATAAGATATAAACTAACTAGAGAAATATTACACAATGGCAAGTGGCGTAATTTGACGCGAGAACATTTTTTCAGAAATTAGCCCACATTTTACGAATACAGGGCTGTTTATTAAATAAAATATTATTTTAACATTACTTTAATTTACATTTTAAACAACTAGCAAAACGACATTCATTAGCACTATACCTAATTTAATAATTAACACATTCTACGAATTCGAAGTAGCGAGTAAAACCTCATTTTTATAATTTGAATATACGAAACAACTTTCAATATAATTCGATTTAAATGAAAGGCAAATTTTACGATATCAGCTTGCCAGATTTCACATCAGGATCGTGCTCGAGCATACAATGATCCCTTTAAGAGCCATACGCGTGGTCTTATTAACAATTCAATTATGTGATACATGTCATATCATGGGTATCAATAAGTAAATTTCGAATAAACTCAAAAATGGTTACCGTAATACGTTACATATTACACCATAATATTTATGAGTGTTTAAGATTTTGATTATGGTAATAGCAGATTTCTACTATCTAGGTGGTCGAGGTTTCTATACAGTTTTAAAAATTAAATGATCCTATTATTTCTTTGAATTCTCATACCGTAGACCGTCTTTGATTTCTTGAGAACAATAATTTCTCATTACTACGTCATATTCTCCATCAATTCCGGACAAAGCGGAACACATCTAGTGTAAATTGCAATTAGTAGTGAAACGACAGACGATATGCACATTCGCAATCACAGGCGGTCATTTTACGAGCCAGCAGATTTTGTATGCGGGCTCCAACGTGTGGCTAGGTGACAGCTGCTTTAAGCTGTATAATACAAAGCATTGGAATTAAGCTATTAATTCGTTTTAAACTAGCAGTGGAATTGTCTAATATTGAATTAATACGTTCTAAGAAAGACTTTGATAACAAAAAATTATAATTGTATTTAGGTCCAAGACATTCCATATTTAAATAAGTACGTTATGTATGTGATATTTTTTGTATTGAAATAAAAAGTAACGTAGACGTCTTCAACCTTAAAATTTAGTTGTTTAAAAACCACAAAACATTTAATATATAATTTGTCGTGGTAGCTAGTAGTAGTAGTTTGCAAAAGTCAATGTAAAGAGCTCGAATCATCCATACGTATAATGTAAGCATCTATGTGTATTCAACAAAATAGTTAAACATGACTCAAAATATAGACTACGCAGTGAAGTTTGAAACACTGGAATTTATTTCCAGAAATTTCCACCGCAATATCTCAGTGAGGAGGAAATTTTAGTTTTACAGAACTATCTGAATATGGATGAAAAAGAATAGTTTCGAACGACGCGGTACCGAACTGGGACTAAAATTATTTTGGTAACAATTTTTCGGACATTGTAAAACTCTTTACTGGCGCGCCTTTACTTTACTGTTTATAACGCGCCGAATCATCATTATATTTAAAAATGAATCAGAAATTTGGTAAACTTTATCAAACTCGTGAAGAATTTGAAAGAAAATAAAAACTGCTTTAAAGATTTAATTAGCAAACAGCTTGTTTTCAAAGACTACAGCCGCCATACAGATGATAAATGGTGTGTGATTAACGAGGCGACTGTCAACTCTTTGAAGTATTCATACTTTATACATCAAGTAACATGATTAGGACGGATCGCCCGTTTGAGAAGTTTTTTAACGTTGACTCGGCGTTTTCGGCGCTTTTGTTTGTGTTCGTTATTTTTTAAAACACGCGAGTGTAGTCTTAATGATCGCTCTCGTAACGGTTGTTATTTCTTGTTGGAAGATTCTGTTTTGTTGTAAAAGTTTGAGTATGGTAAATCTTTTAATGTCGCTATTCTATTTTTTGTCTATCGAAGTCTAGACGTCTTTTATGCGTATATTTTATTAATATTTTATATAAGCTAATACTCGTCATGATTCCTCTTTGAAACAGGTTCTGGACTCTCATGAAAAAGGATTTCAAATTACTAACAACTTCGATAAGTTAACATTAAACAAGTACAATCAAATACGACAAACCTAACATCGTACGTACAACTCATAAGAAAATCGCTTCCGAGACCCTTGCCCTTCTTCTAATAAGGGTCTAATTGACATGAGGTTACCACTTGTAGCCAATAGAAACCTATGTATGTGGTTTGTTATTCGATCGGAAATCGTTACACAATATTGGTTTTAACTGTCTGATTAATAAAAGGGAATGTTATATTTGAATGTTTAAATTTTATTTTTTACTGCGTCTTAATTGATTATGAGAATATAGATCTGTAGCAAATTGTTTCGTTTGTTTTTCAGGAGATATATATGCTCCAGAGATCATTATTATTGCAAAATATTTTTACAAGAAAAATATACCAGCAACGTTTCTATATCAGTGTCGCAGAAAAAATAAGGAAATGTTTGAACAGTAATAACTTTTATGAACTCAACTAAGCATAATATGATGAGAAATAGGTATTTAATAATATACCAATATCTTGGTCACAACGTGACTCTTACCGCTGATATAAAAAACCTATAACCTAAACAATATAGCTATAGACGAGAGAAATTCTTCTTCACCTATGACTGGACTGGATCTTTCTTACGGAGTCTTCCAATGAGTAAAAAATGGATTTTTTAAAGGTTATAAAACGTCTCACAAACAACATCTACGCAGTGTAAAACTATACGTATAACGTAACTAAACTAAAAAACAAACGCCCGTAATAATTCAAAGAGAAAACTCGCCACTTACTGACAATAAAGTTGTTAATTCAACTAATACCTATATTTAAAATTTAGTCACGAGTTGAATTGGTATAACGAGGAAAGGACTACCGATGAAATTTTACGAACCTTACAAGGGTGGCCATTAATTCGATGACCTTCAAAGTTGAAATCGAAAATGGAAACTATGGAGTGGAAATAATTGTGATTAATATCTGAATTTACGTTTACTGCCGTCTATGGAGGCGGTTAGTTATAACTTGAACGTTTGCGGTAAAAATTATTACGTCTTAAACTTGAAGATTTATCGTATTAGTTTTTTCAAATGAAATTTGCGTTATTGTTAGATTATATTGTCGGATGTTATTAGATATGTTATTCAGATATTGAGTACATAATATAATTTTAATTCATAACAAACAACGTCACAAATTCTTTACTGACATTAATTTTTATTAGTTCTACTTTTATTTAAGACAAACAGAGGTGAGAAAAAAATTGTATTTTTATTTTCCTATGTTGTGTTACGAAGTGGTTTACAGCCACAGTCGATTTTCTATTAATCTTCTTTTTTATATAACCATTAAAATCCATGAAGGAAATGTTTCTAAGCGGAAGTAAGCTTTTTATAAATTTTCCATAAAGTAAGTTTTCCGTGAATTACGTTCGTGTGAAAATAGTTGGATGAGACTTAATTGGTTTTAAAATAAGATTTAAAGACGTGAAAAAATATATTTAGATTATTTATCCTAGACAGTTGCTCGTTTTTGGAATCACCCGCGTAAAATCTCATGAGAGACCAACTGTCATTTATTAACTTTTAAAATCATCTAGATATACATTTTTAATCTTTTTACAATCGTAGTACAGTTTAAAAAAAATCTACTTGTTTATTTCATAAGCCTTTTTTGAATATTAAATACACAAATTCTAGACTTAAAGGGCTGGAAATAAATTGAAGGCAATAAAAAATTACAGCAGCGTTGAATGTTAAAAAAAGCATTGCAATATCTTTTGAAAAATGTGGACCATAAATAAAATTCAAGCAAATAGAAACACGCCCTTTTCGATTTACAAAAGTAATGATATGTGTAAAGCGATGGAATTTGTCACTGAAACTGAACTGGATCCGACAGAAAATACGAAGGATTTATCCGAAGATAAATCTAAAATAAAAGTCTAATAGTCGAAGTCAACTAGACAAGTCGCATTCATAGCTTTGGGGAGGTTACAAAACTACTATTCTATTAAAAGTATAAATACGGACATTTTAATTATATTATTATAGTATTCTGAACATTTAAACCAATTTTTAGCTATATAGGAATTATTGTACCTTCAAAGTTTTATCTGACTGGACTATTGAAGTTTTATTTTTAGAATTCAGATATAACTTATTCTTGATATAAATACATTATTTACTTAAGAAAAAGAGTTCTTTATTTGTTCCAAAAAATATACTACAAATATTACTTAAAAAATTAATATACGACCACTTTCGATACATTGTCAACAGATTTTATTTCTCATATAAAATACAATAGTGTCCAATATCTCTCGCTGGTGCTAGTTTAATATGCAATTTATTTTCGGACAATGCAGGTCCCGGCAAACAATTGTTAACGTAAATGATATTTCAAGACACTACAATCTCAGTAGAATTCGCTTACTCTGTTTGATAAAGCTCTAAATCTGTCAGTCGACACTTAAGTTACGCAATTTCGTTCGGAAAAAGTTCTTACAGGACCAATCCATCTGTGTCTGCTTTAAGATTTATATAGACTTTAACTGTTCGCTTAACTGAACGTACACTTTCACATGTTTTATTTTATACATTAACATTACGGACGTATTTTTGTTAAGTGATTTTTTCATAATTTATTTTGCATCTGTTTTCTTTTGTTTGTTTTTGCGTTTTAATTTGATGACTGTTAAATTTCGTAAAGGTTTTTAAAATCTATAAAGCACGTTAAATTATTTTTTATTAGATACATAAAATATGATCAGATTGAATACGATTATGGGACGTAAAGTAATAAGTTTTAACCAAATAATTAAAATTTAATTTATAAAGGAGCATCGTAATTGTGAAGCAACAAAATTTATTACAATATGCATCAGTAATTATCGGATTGTTTGCAATTACAATATTTGCAGTCCATTACACACAAATATAAATTCGTAACATTACCTGGAATGTGGAAGTAAATAATGTTTTATACAAACTAGGTATAATTCAAATTTTATTTCAAGGCTAACTTTTACATAAAATACCTAAAATAAAATACTTCGATGACTTTTAATATATTTGGTTTTTTTTTAATAGAAGTATTTTTTAGGATACAGTGTTGATGGTATTCATGTCGTGTAATAAAATTTTAAACATGGCAACTCTTCGCCAAATATCACTTTTAAAAAAAATATTACGTGCGCTACATTACGTGCTTACATTAAAATAAAAAAGGATTTTTTTAATCATCTCGTTTCCTTAGAATTTCTCTTCTTTCTTTTATAGAATGTCATAAGCTGTGTTTTTTGTGCTGCCCTATTAAAAATGCCCTTTAATATTCTCGGAAAATGATTTCGATGTTCGTACAATATTAGAAAAAAGGGCAATTAAATCACCATCTATAGTCCCTTGTATTAAGAAGCATCTTCCTTTGCATAAAATTGTTTCCATTATCTTGTGTCAACGCGTACTTTTAAATATTCCTTTGTTGAAGCCTACATCGGCGGACCCGAACTAATGAATATTTTTGAAGGTTTTCTTTAGGCGATTTCGGAAAGTGATCAAGCTATTGAATATGCAAAACTAATCTCTAGTTTATTAATTATGTATTCCTTTGTATAAAGGAGGATAAAATGAGGGTTCGGCATCCCTTGCATTTTATTTACTTTACACTTTATTGACTTTTCATAATATTATAAGTTAGAAGGTTAATCCGAGTCTGATAACAAATTATTAAGGAGGCTTTTATTGTCTTGTTCAATTATGTATAAGTTATAAGCTATTAGGTATTAGGATAGCTAATAAATGACACCTTATATAACATTTATATAAACTTCATCATTAGATGAAAGAAGGAAAAAAAAACATTTGTAGCAGATCACATCAGACATGTATTGAAACATTAGTTTCGAAAACAATTTACATTTTTTTAATTCAATATTAAATAAATGAAGACAGAAATAGAAGTCAAAGGAGATTTTAATGATAAAGTGTGTAAAAATAAACTGGTTCTGTAACAAGATTTTGTATGATCCTTGTTAATTTTGCAACATAAAACATTATATTAGAAAGTGAATTGTGGCAAACGTCCATTGGAAAGTATTAAATTTCAAAGCCTCAACACATCCCGACTAATTGTTGCGAGGCTTATGAGTGACGTTAAAGTCACTCACACAGTAAAAAGTCTTTGACAACACTCAATTTGCTTAACGCCGAATAAAATTGAAGGATAATGAATGTCCATATAATGTTAACAATTTTACGCGAAAAGTTCAATGAAATTTTCCAGAACAAAGCCTAATTGAGCAATGTCGCACTTTATCGACTGTCAAGTTTTTCGCGGAAATTAATAAAATCAAAAGCTTGGTGTAATTTATATGCGTAATTTAAAGACTTTTTGTAGGCAATTGATTTTAATGTAATACAATAGATGCAAGGAATGTATGTATGCGTCAAAATACAAGTTTTAGTCCTAGTCTGTATTAATATTAATACAACCAGAATACAAATAGAATAAAACATTTCAGTCTTTAATGCAAGATGGGTCAAGGTGATTGCATCTTTTTTCTGAAAATCATCTTCAAGACATCTCGTCAGACTGCATTGCGTATCGTGAGAAAAGTGGGAGGGTTACGCAGACTCCTAAGCCGAAGTGAAAAATTCTTTAATCCGTAACGTAGCATATAAAGTATAACTAGGATATATCGAATTTCTTTCCTATCTCACATTTTATTTGGTTTTAAATCTTGACTTATTCATGAATAATGTCCCTCTTTCTGTCTTCATTAAATTTTAGCCGAAAAAGCTTTAATCGTAAAGGAGGCTGGCTTGTGGATGGTCACTGTATACTTAATAACATACATACAATCATCAAGCTATTCTTGTGCCCGCAATCGTATCACGACAAATTCCCTGATCCAGTCTATCACGTATATAGTAGGTATGATCGTTTAGAGTGAAGATGTGCAGATCATAGAGCAAGTTACTATGCTTTATTGGCTTTTCCAATCCTTTAGTTTCGAGCCTTTATTGACAATAAAAGTACGTGCGAACGGAAGGAACGAAACCGCGTTTGAAAACCAAATAAGTGGAATTAACTGCACTGCCCGTGGCAATTACTCTCTGTCTGCCGCCATTTTTCGACGCTCCCTGTAATTTCGGTTGCTACGCCGTTGCGGAATTTATCGTGCTACATCGCTAATTTATTGATAATTGATAACGTTAATCAGGCTTACGTGACGTGAGTTGTGTGTTAAATGTTTTGTTATTAATAAAACGTTGAGACGTGCCGCGTTTGATGAGGGTCGTCAGTGAATGTTGATTTTATTGACTTTAAGTTCTTTTGGAGCGTTTGAAATATTCCAATAACATTTCAAGCTTAATGTTCGTTATCACGAGTAATGTTTAGAATAATGCGTAAATAAATTTTCAGTCAACCATTATTGGATAGCCAATATCGCCAAAGCAAATGAATGGAATAGCATGGAAACGTCGCCACGACCGCAGCCGGATTGTTTACACGGCTCTGTCTGCGGCCGGCAAGAACATTCGAGAACATTCGAGACCATCCGATGCATTTAGTGCCATTTGATTATCGTAACGAATGGTTTAATGTAGTTCAGTTACATACTCTTACAAGGGATAACTGAATGTCTTGTTTTATATATATGATGGTGAGATATATAAAAAAAATATTTGAGTGTGATTATTTTAGACTCTTGAGGTTTTTCTCTTATTTAACTTATGTCTCTTATTTAACAATATTTGAGTGTGATTATTTTAGACTCTTGAAGTTTTTCTCTTATTTAACTTATGTCTCTTATTTAACTTGTGCCTGTTTGTAAATGATTTTAAGTACTGGTATTTATATATATATCAATTGCTTATCAATTATAGGAATATTTAAAACTATTATACGGCAGGGTGAACTGATGTTATTCGAGTCGGTATTTCATTATAAAATTTCAACTCGCAAGGGATTATTGAGAAATTTATACTGTTGGTTTTTGGATACTAAACATATTATAATATATTATAGATAGGCTAAAAATATTATTTAAGGTATCGACAACACTTATACACTATAACTATGAATCGGAAAAAAGAAAATCAATTTTCATAAAGTAACGGTAACGGCTTTACCATAAAGTAAAATATTAAATACATGTCATTATTTGCCTAAGGGATAGGTAGTAGGGATAGTATAGGATAGGATAAGGGATAGGCATAAGTTCTTGATCACCACTTTCTTTAACGTAATGCTTTCATCAATAACTCTTCTTCTTGATACAATAAGAACAAATATTTTTGTCACAGTATACATTAAAAAAAAAACAAAAGTTTCGTCACCTTCCGATTCGTGAATCGATTAAGCTCGCTCTCGAGCGTTTTACCAATGATCGTAGTTTTAATCGAGTTTATAAATCGATTACGCGATCGCAAATAGTTCTCTGATGTGTCACTTGCGGGAAAACGCGCGGGATTGTTTCAAACTTCAGTGTAACTCATATGTAACGAATTTTACATGTATGTAGAATTACTTATTAAATAGTTCGATTCTCGAATTAAAATTTATGTTTTTTATAAAAATATAAAGCTGACATACCTAATGATTTGTACGTTATATAAAGGTATTATGTTCCGTTTCATAGTGAACGATTAATACGTAAGTAATATAAGGTTAAAAGAAATTTTGATTTAAAAATAATTTGAAACCTAAGGAACCTGTACTACTCACTACTGACTTACTAAAACGGTTTTATATAAACTTATACTTTGAATTTGTTTAAATCGATCGGTTTAACTTAAAATATAGCCACGCCGTAAATCTTTAATAACAAAACACATGTCTATCGAAAGATATTAGTATCGTAAACCTATACAACGATAACTCAATTAATTTACGCACAAGCAATTTATAGACAAACAATCTCAAAGTTATTACCCAACGTTATCAATAACGTTATCAAAACCGTTATGTTACTAGTTATCTCGGATAACATTTATCATCCGGCACAACGGACGATTATTAACGGTATATTAGGTAGAAATTAAACTGCCATCAAATAGTGAACACTCCCTGAAAGTTAACAGTTTAGCTGATAATTATAATTTGTGAACGCAACCGTTGTTTACGGCTGTTATTTGATGATTACTTAATTACATTGTTAGTATTGTTTAATCAAAAGGATTATTTTCTATAGCTCTATTATACGTTGATGAAGGGTAAGAGAATAAAGGATAAGATATTTTGTTAGCTGTCAGCGTTATATTTGATGTATACCTATAGTTACAGACTGAATGATGGAATATTCTCTGATATCATATTGAATTTGTTGGATTTTACAAGAATGACCTTTATGTTCAAGTAATAGGTATATAAATTTGTTTAATAATAAGCTTGGTGTTTCCTGATATTCCACTTATAGCACTACAAATATCTTATTATCTAATTTTTATGACACATAATGATATCTGTGGCTTTCTATTGCTAAAATAATTAAAAACATTCCCTAAAGAATTTTCGACACTACTTTCAAAACATTGGAATCTCATTTACAGTCACTAATTAATGTATAGTTTAAGTATAGAAAACGTGAGAGAGAACTCAATGACACTATATTTTTTCAACAATAATATGGGAAGTATTGCTTACAATTTAATATAGTGAAGCTATGAGCAGGTGCTTCTTAGCGAAGATCGATCATTTCTGACACTACCTCAGACTTATTTCCTATGAGATTGCCATTCTCAAATTGATATAGAAGTTATTCATGCCTTCACAGCTGCAAACATTGTATAAACTTTTGTTTTATTTAAGAAAATGTACCCGTAATGTTTCTTCAATCGAATTGTTCTCTCTAACTTCGACATAATATCTTTCTCTTTGTATTTAGTTCTATGAGAAAGTAACAAACATTTTACCAAAATATTTTACTTATAATACCAATATTACGAAACTTAATTTAATTTATATTTTATGACAACATTTTAATTAAGTGTAATATAAGGTACGTTATATTTTCTAATATGGAAATGACATTTATTTGTTGATGACAGCTAATTAGTACGTTGACCACAATGTAAAGCAAATAGTTATTAGATTTTGCAGTTTCATTTGAATATAATTTTATACCACCAACCAAGGCAACCAAGCGGGAGGGTTGCCTGATGGTAAGAGACTACCTCATCCATGATGAGCAGTCACAAAGACAATTGCCTCAAAACTGCGTTTGGGATAAAACCCGTTGAGCTTAATAAATCTATACATTATTTATTCTACGATTTATTGAATCTTTTATAAGTGCTCCTTAAAACATTTTCTATGTTGAATATATTTTGAATCTTATTGTTTTACGAGATTCGAGAATCGGCAGACGTAAGATAACAAAGGAAAGAAATTCGGAGTCGTGTAACAAAGCACAAAGGTGACATATTGAAACAATACGCAGACACACAAAAACACGTACTGACATGTTTGAAGACAAACACACACAATTACACGCCTGTTCACACACACGCTAACAGTGACATGTTTGAAGTCACGCATACAATAACACGATAGAACACATAAGCCTGTACGGGATGGAGTCACGTGGTTGACACGCTAAATATCCGCTCCGTGTCACGCCCGCGTGACATGACCCCTTTGAATTGGAATTTGGAAATTGGTATTTCAATTGGTTTGCGCTGGTAACATTGGATCGCTCGCGTCGTGTTACGGGATCAAAGATGCTGAATGTTCTAGTGGTATTTATCCAGAGGTATGTGCCTTGTTTGTTTTAAATCAAAAAGTGTCACGTAACACATTTTATTGCCCACGATAAGAATATTAAATCAAATTATAGATATACTCAAGTTACTATACGCGCTTAATTTATATATAACTGAAAGTCGACTGCTTACTAGAGTCGATTAGTTATGTGACGTCATTCTAAATTCAATATGGCGGACGATCCAAGATGGCGGAACAGTAATTTTTATTGCATTTCTAAAATATGGGTATCAAATGAAAGAGTTTGTTGAGAGTGACTTGAAAAGTAATATGACGTCATTGTTAATCCAATAAAAGCTTTTTTAAAGGGTTTTTTGTTTAACTTATTTAAGTTTAGTGTTCATAGAAAATGCATAGTAAATATTAATTGTACCTGTGTTTTTAACAGTAACATTAAAAATAAAAAAATTCTGCAACTAACGAAATGGCTAGTTTTTACACTTTTCCCCCTGCTACGACTACGTGATAAAAATGTCTGTAAATTCATATGTCAAAAGCATAACTTACATATTTATGGCAACACTCCGGTTTTTTTTCTAAGAATTCAATTTGCGTTCTCTCACTATGCAACTAGGATGACGTGTGTTGGTATGAATTTAAATTTCGACTTTACAGTTGATGAAATTGAATCTAAACTTGATAAGAATATTTAAAAAACTATCCTTTTTAAAAATTAATTCAACATTTTATACAATTAAGTGTTATGATCATTTGAAAGTCCATCACATCTGTGATAATTGAAATTAGTTGAAGTTGCGATGATTGTTACCGTTAAATTAAAACAAACTAATTACGGCGGCACGTAATTTAAATTAACAAAATGGAAAGGACACAGTCCTCTTTGAATAGCGTTTAAAATGTAAATTTTTCCTCCTGTCTGTTTTCATCCAATAAAAATAAATGGGGCTCACAACAAAGTTTGTCGGGTCCAACGTGTTGGTGGCAACCATTTTGTTTGTTGTTTGAACGTTGGAAAGATCTTATAATTATTTAATTAGGTTATTAAAGTGGAATATACTATGTAGGGTCGATCGTAGTTCTTCTCTGATTGGTAAAATAGTATCAAAGGAAAAACAACGGGTAGGAATCATTATTTTTTCAACATAAACCAAATAATAATTTAGATGGCCGCTTGTTGCAGTATTAAATCAATTCCTTTCAGCGTTAAGAATTATGGATTCGATGCCCATTTTTTATCTTTAGTATATATAAAAATTAATCCGTTCTTTTATTTTCTTAATACAAAGTCTGCTTTGTGTGAGACTAGATGGTGCAATGTTACTGTTATTATTATGTATTACTATCTCTAGAAATGTAATAAAAAGAAAGGTATATTTTTTGTATGGAACGAACATTGAAACTATTAGATCGATTTTAAAATTCTTTCACAGTTATGATGTTACATTATCAACGATTGTAATAGGCTAACATTAAATACTTAGTTAAAGGAATAATAAGCGTATTTAATATAGACTTCTTCTATTTTTGTATCGTAATTATTTGATAATAAAAAATGAGGCACTGTTTCCAAGTGTTTATTTTTTATTTTAAGGCAAATTTTATGTTTGATAGCTAAGGGCATATACCCAGAAGAGCTGCAAAATCCAACAGATCCGGAAATGAACTGATTGACCAACTGAAAGCGTGTTGACTATAAGTTGGATGTATTAGAATTTCAAATGAGTTAACCACTTGTTGTTCAGAGTCGGTTAAACTACAGAACTTTTGCGTCACTTAACGCTGACGTGAACGCCGAGTTTGCCTTAATTTCCGCTCATTACTGAAAAAGTTGATAATGTTATTGTTTGAGTTTATGATATTATAGCTATTTGGAATTACAGCGTAGGGAAATGGGAGCCGGGAAATTGTTCAGTGTAATTTACAGTTAGTATAAGAGTATCAGTGTTATAATGCTTATAAAGCATACTCTTACTGGTCCTATGGGATTGGGCCTCTCTCGCACCAGGGTGGCACGATCCCACAAAAAAAATCGTCAAGTAGGTAATGATAGCACATTACAGATTTCATTGCGTGTCATCAATCCCCTGTATTATATATCAATCCCTTTCTACATTTTCATTTTTTGTCCACGGGTGAAAACGGGTCCACGGGTCGTTCTAACTGACGAATCCCCTTATGAAAAAAAAAACTTCGATTTCACGTTATTATAGAGGTGACCCAACACATCGCTTATTAGGGTTTAATTATAACAGGATAAATATTAATTATTATAAAATGGAAATACTATACTTGAGTATTTATTTTTTTCATTATCTTATAAAGTTTAATTAAATGTATTACGTATCGCTCAAGTGATATAAACAAAGGAACATCACTTGAAATAAAACATCTTCGCAAGAAATTCCGTTTACAAAATTTAATTTCTTTTCGCGTCCCAAATAAAATGCGTACAAAGAAAAAAACTCAGCGCTTAAGAAAATATAAAAGTCTCAAGAATTGGAACACAGGAATTAATAAATAAAATGTTGAAATGTGTCTTTGAATGAATGACCTCGATGTTTTAAGACTAATTGCGCACGTTTAGCCGAGCTACCTATGAGTCCTTGGTATATGACTTTTTGAAACGAATATATAAGCATTTTGCCTTTTCAACAAAACTTATTATATTCAAATAATGTTGGAATCGTAATACCGTTTCTTATTGTATATTGCCTACATACAATATTTTGAGAATATTTAAAATAGTAACCGAAAATTCCTTGCTTAGAATTTTTATATTTAAAATGATTAAAACTAACATATACTTGTATCATGGTCAAGGGCACTTATTATTTTTATTTTATTTACTTATTACACTTCGTATTAGGTATAGATAGTTAATAAAGTGAAAAATTAAGATTAACTGGCGGCCTTATCACTACTCAGTGATCTCTTCCAGGCATTTTTATGTGTAAACATTTAAATAGAACTTACCAAGTCTGTATCTGGCAGGCCTTCTCCCCAGCTCTGAACGCGTAGTTGTTGACGTAGAGGACGTGCGTCCACCAGTTGCGGCGGCAGCTGGCGATGACCGGCGCCACTTGGTGCTCCCACAGCGGGCCGCGCCGCAGGTGACGGTACCACGTGTTCGTGAAGCCCAGGATGACAGCCAGGCCTGAGGTTAGTCTGCAATTGACGTCATTGAAAGAACCAAAGAAAAAAAAATGGTGAGAAGGTGAAGCTGTTCGCATCAGTAAAGTCAAAGTCAAAGTCAAAAGTATCCTTATTCAATTAGGCTACATAAAGAAACACTTTTGAATCGTCATGGTATTACAGAACATTTCGGAAGGCAGTTTCTACAGAGAAGAACCGGCAAGAAACTCTGACAGTCGCTCTTTTTAAAAAATAAGAACATAATAATAATAACAATAATAATGTAGCCGTTTATTTCCAGTTCCACAAAAATTTTGTTTAAAAGTTATACAATAAATATGTAGTTACATTTTTTTTGATAGTTACATTTTTAAATATGTATAACGAAGAGGAGAGGGCCGGCCGGGCGTTAACTCGTTATATCAGGCATGGCGATTATCAAAATCAAAGTGTAGTTATTCACTTTAACAATGTATTTCCAGTATTAAATGATAACAGTAAAAAGTAATTTAGAATCAATACGATTTAGTTGGTAGCGCAGCGAGTTCATCCACCCGACCCGTCGGCGCCCGCGCTCTGCCCATTGTGACACTCACTCAACTGACAGCCGTTCCTTCACATCTGTCAGCTGTCAAACGTCATACCGACACCGGGAAGACCTCATTCCACCTAACCGTTTGACGTTGCCAGCTAATTCGTTATAATAAAATCACAATTCTGACGCTTCGACATATACATTTTTTGTTTATTATTATTTTTTTTAAGAAAATAAGAACATACAATTGTAAATATAAACAAAAACTCGACTATTATAATATTTATACATGAAAAAGGTCACCGTCCCACGAGCGTTCGATCTTCATCAAAAATAAATAAATAAATCTTTATTAATACTAAAAACGACACGAGGGCCAGAACATGAAGACCCTGACTTCTAAACTAGGTAAATCTGTATCTTAGAAGTCAGTGCACCTTCCGAATTATATAATGCGCAATAGCCAAGATAAATACAATGTTCTTAAAAACAATTAAAATATAAATGTAATTTACACTTGTTCTGAGGTCTCAATATTTGCGAAAGAAAAGTATGTAATAATAATAATTTATCCGTTGTCTAGTTACCATAACACAAGCACTGCTTAGCGTGGGACTAAGAGGCGTTGTGTATACTATTTATTCATTGAACTTACTGACCAAAAAAGTAATAGAAAAGTTTTAAGGTTAAGATGATTCAAGTAAATTGGTTTTAAGTTAATAAAAATAACTGGAAATTCATGCACTGATCAAACTAGGGTCTATTTTTAGACTTTTAAGATTACATATAATGTCAATTCGAACGTAAAATAAAATCTTTTATTCACACCCACATATTATGTCAGGTTTTAAATTTCAATCAGGTTTTAAGATTTTGGTGGTGTCGTTATCATATTGATGAATTGGTAGACATAGTTCATTTCCATACTGTTTTGTACCAAATAAACTAAGTTGCGATAAAGCCTCTGTTAAACTCCTGTCCCAATTTTGATGAAATGAAAAATATCGGTAAACAATCCTGTATATAGATTTTGTAAATAGGTTTTCTAATAAATTTAATAAAATCTTTAAAGTTGTACAAAAAAATTGACGATACTATAAAAACAATGATCACTTTCCAACACGTGATTGTAAGCTCCCTTTCTCAACCTCGTTATATTTACTGACTAGCTGTTCCAGCGACTTCGCCCGCGTAGAAAAGTGACTTTGGGCAGCATTTTTGAAAATGCCTAACCCGCGCCAACAAACGTTGAGCGAGTTCAACGTGATTCTTTAAATTGCCATAACCCTTTTATTTATCAACCGATTGACATGAATTAAAGACTAAATATTAAGTTAAGCTTACCACAATATATAATTGACTCCATCTAGATAGGATAAGCCGTTTCTGAGATTAGCGTGCACAAACAAACAGACAAACAGACAAAAATGTCAAAAAACATTGTTTTGGGTTCTATTACGTTAATAAAGGACTCCTATAATAATTTTTTCTCATATATCTTCCATTGTACAGACAGCGACTCGTTACATTTTTATTAGATGTATAGATAGATATAGATACACTGATTAGAGATACTGTTCATATTTACCTGAACCATCTGTAGAAGAAAATCAATGGAAAGTGAGACAATTTCAATGTCTTAGTTTCACTGTTGATCATCAGGGTGTAAATCAACAAACATCCGGAGAGCAAGAAGTACGCTTGAACCAGCATCATCCCGTTGTAGATTACGTAGAATAATGGATTGTCGTACGTCTGGAAAAAGCAGTTACTTATATTAGTGGGCAACTCAATTATAACCTGAGTATCTACTCCGAATGCAATCGTCGTCGATATCGAAAATTTTTGATACTGCTAACCGAGCTATGAAACTTAATAAAAAAAAAAAAAAAATAAAAAGCCTTTTATTTCTTACAAAATAATTTTT
>DWAJ01001433.1:0-22400 GCA_018238005.1 Eurema mandarina | reverse complement strand
CCTTAATAAGGACACGTTAAGGTAATACAATGATAATATTACAGCTAACAAGCTGACCCGTGCCCACTTCGTTGGACATTTTTAATAGCCTATGACACTCAGCAATAATATGGCTTATTAGATCCCGAAGTTACCCCTTACCAACAAACACACAAACTTTACTTCTTTATAATATTAGTGTAGATAGATAATATGTTATACACCAACAAATTAACCGAAAAAAGTGTTCCGCACAGCAGCGGCAGCACACATTTACATCAAGTCAAAACTATAGAAAAGAGATAAATAAAAAAACCAACAAGAAAAAAAAACAATTGTCAATTGCGCGTGAATGCACCGGCATCCAACTGTAAGACATTCTGATTAGGATGTTTTTGCGTCTTCAGAATTCGTGAGGCTTTCCCGGGACAATACCGGGGTTAAAAGTATCCTATGTTTTTATTCAGGATCTAATCTACCTGTATGGTGAATTTCAGCGAAATCTATTTAGTAGTTTTTGCGCGAACAGGTAACAAATATCTACCATATTTTTTGGCTTTTTATAAAAATACTTAGAAAGCAATGACATTACAATAAATGAAATATCATTGTTTAAAAATATACAATAGACGTGTTTTATATTGTTGTCACTTCAACACTTACAAAAATACGAAAATCAGTTTATTGAACTACATAAAGTAACATTTGTCTAGCCATATCTATATGGAAATAAAAAAAAATCAGCTTAATCGGTTGAGAGTATCTGCTTCAAAAGATTCCACCCGAACATCCTTACTTATACATTGCAGGTCAAATAAAAGCTTTAAGCATATTAACATCCTAATAATCAAAAGTTCTTCCCCCTTTTTTGTGAGTCGGTTAAACACACAAATGTATTCAGTCCTCAGTGCGTGCTATAGGCCCAAAAGGTCAGTGACATTTAACGCTCAATCAAGCGCGGTATCTTTATTATAATTGCTAAGATTGCTTTCTTTGTAGAGTTAAAACGATTTTAGTAACGTGCATATGGTATATAATAATTACTATTTGTATTTTTTTTTATTTTAAAAGAGTATCAAGCTTTTTGCCAGTTCTTCTCTGTAGAAACTGTTTTACGAACCGGTACGTTATTACTTCGTGAATATTACGATTTAATATTAATAATAATATTTCGTTAAAATGTACAGTAAAAATTCAACCGCGTACCCGTAAGTTCTACGTTAGTACTTCAGGGTAATGTTCAACAGTCTATGTTTACTTCTCAATAAATAAGAAGAATTTCCTAAAATCCCTTCCTAGTACTTACCTTAATAGATAAAGATTTAGACTGCCGTAGCTTGTAACACACTAGCGCGGAGACAGTGCGCAAACGCAACGCGATTTATTTCTTAAGTATAAGTAGCGGCACGAATCTTTAGCGCTGAACGAAACCTGCGCAGAAGTCAAAAATAAGGTATCGAGAGGACGGCGAGGCGCGCGGGGCGCGTGATCGTCGGGTGCAAGAGCGTTGATTGGTTCCCCAATCGTGTTGTCTCTCTCGCACCAATATGTCAATTACGAGCGCGATTTTACCGATGCGCAGCTATTCTCGTCCAGCGCTAAACATTCGTGACGCGACCTTTACCTACCTTCATTCTGTTCATATTAACGTGTTGCTGACAAATGTAAAAAAATTATAAAATAAATTATTCTTATTCTTAATTATTCTTATAAAGATTTAAAATTACAAGTAGTAAGTTTTTAATGCTAAAGTTTTTTAAGAGGTGTGATTGTGGGATGTTTGTCGATGTATTACGCAAAACCTACAAAAAAATAATGCTATAGTTTTTTTATATACAGGTATGGTAGACCCTGGATTATTTACCATATTAACATGAAGGAAAATTTTAGCACAGTAGTATTCCGAAATAAACAAACAAAACCGCAGGGCATAACTACTACATTAGTAGATAGCAATCTCGTGACTCGCGAGGTCCCATAGACCCCAAAGGTTAATGACTTGATATGGCTAATCACACATATTTGGGATCTTTCTTTCTGATAAATTTCGGGTGAGTTTTTTCGGATAGTTTTCAGCTTAATGTATTTAAAACTATGTCATACCCAAAATAATGTGTATTTGTTTTTAACCGACTTCAAAAAAGGAGGAGGTTCTCAATTCGTCTGTATGAATATTTTTTTTAAATATAATTTTTAAAAGCGATTCGAATGATCTTAAGTTTACCTTCAATTTATAAAGTAAAAAACATATTTTTTGTGAACTTGTTCGTCCGCATGTGATATTACAGTAGACGAACCCAATAAATTCACTATTTATTTAGTCTTAATCTTAAATCAAAGTCTTTATAACGGATTTTAAACAAGATTCATTTATTTGTATTTATTCACCCATTTCGCGGAACAGCGGCAGTAGTCATGCGTAGCATTATAATTTAGACAGAGGTAGGTAATAAACTAATATAAAACCCCGACTATTCCCGAGGTATATGACAAAAGAATCACATAATAAACTACCTCAATAGGTAACAGCGGTTTTCGAGTTAATAACAAACCGACCCACGTCCCACATACGAAAGGATTGTAATTTTTTTTTAATAAATAGTTGGTATTAAATCTAATTTTAAAATCTCCGATACATAAATATTACTTGTTTAAATACCTGTTTATATATTTTTCTATAGATTTAAATACGAAAATATCTAATAAGGAAAAAATTCTCTGGGTCCACCTATGGCATTGCTTTATTTCTTTTAATATTAAACTATAAATTATTTATAATATGTATAACAATATCGTAAACTTTTTTCAAGTAATGTTCCTGGAAGCGCGTGCCGAAAAATGCACAAAACATTTAAAAAACAATAGTTAAGAATGCATAAATCGCGGGAAACCGCGGTCAACGCCTCGAACTCAAAACTTGTCAAACAACATTATTTAAATTTAATGAGACTCACTTGCTTTCCTATAAAACACTAAAGGCACATTTATTTCCCACAATTTTCAATAAATCACAGCACACGATCACACTTTCTCTGTAAACGTCTTTGTTGCCGTTTTTCACATTATTCCCTATTGCTTTCAATGCTCTAGTCGTTAATACTAAAATACTAAGAACTTGGGAAGTGGGCAGTCGCTGCATTCATAAAGCCAAACAAAGACAGCTTTATGCCTCTTCTCGCTCTTTCGAAAGTTGTACGTGAGTCGTGAGCTCACAAAAACTGAATATTTTTGTTTTTATTTATGAAGCAGGATTTAAAAGAACACTGAACAAGTTTATAAAGGTTAGGTGTGTAGGTAGATTGTATTTAATTAAATTTATTTTAAAAACCACTCTAAAAATATATAAGCTTTCTTACAGATTGGCACTATACTCGGCCAGGTAGGTAGTAGAGTGCCATTAAATAAATAAATTGTGTACTTGATGATATCGGACATTCCGATACTTATCTTATTTGAATGGTAAAATAAAATCCAGAATTTAAATGAAAAACTTAATTAAATTTTGCAATTGAAAAAGCGCTATCGTTAGTAGTAACTAACTTTACATAGAACATAATATTATCGGTTTAACTTACTTGTTATAACCGATAATACAGTTATTCGTATTTCAGATACGGAAAAAAAAATTAAGCTTGATGGCAGAAAAATACTTCATAAATATCATTGGATAAATATCATACCTAATTTATCTGAAAAAATGATCGGAAAATGTAACTGAACAATACTATAGTAGGTACATCTTACTACTAGAGTTTCCCCGTGGATTTACCGGCGTCAGGCGTGGGTCTCTTTCCTGGGGCGATACCGGGATGTAAGCTATCCTATCTTTAAGTTGGATCAAACTGCACATGGTCGCAAAAATTTATTTAAAATCGGTTCAGTAGATTAGGAGTCAATCGCGGACAAACAACATGATACGTCATTTATAATAACTTATTATAGATGTAATTTAATAAGTTTAATAATTATATAACTCTGCTTGTACCATTGACACCAAAAAAGAGAATAGTTAAGTTCTCAAAAAGGGAACCAAAATTAAAATTGCAAATATTATCTATTGTGATTTAGAACAATAGCTATCGTCCGCGTCGTTCAATAACTAATTGTTATAACTAATAAATTAAATTGCATCAATATACATGATTGATGCAATTTAATTTATAGGTAATATTGCAATGTGCCGTATGTATTTGAATTATTATAACAATATAATAATATACTGGCGGGGAATGCTCAAAAAATTTAAACACATTTCCGTTAAAAATTGAACTTCGATTTTTAGTTGTTGATAGAAATAACCATGTCTTTAAAAATTATTTGTAATTGTGTACCACTTTGTTAAGTTACTGTTAATAAAATATTGCCACATGAGAAAATAACTAAAACCTTATCGGTATACTAAATTGTTGTATCTATAGTCTGTGGTGTGACAAAAAAATGACACAACGTGAGTTTGACACCATAACCTAAAAATTAAGTTCAGTCTAAATCAGACTTGAGGTTGTGTTTACAAATCGGAGAGTGTAACCACTAATTCGTAATAATATTTAATTATTAAAATGGGTGAAGAAGAACCTCAATCTCAACAAAATCAAAATAGAAAGAGGTCACGAAGGGGGAAATCCGTTAAATTCATCGCTAACGCTAAAAAATATGCGAAAAAGGGTCAATTAGGACGTGGAACAAAAATATCTGAAGAACTTTATCAATACTTTGTTGGAATATTAGATGTTATAAAGCAAGGTATTCAGGACCCAGATGAAAGACGTAAGTGCAATTTTGTCAGTTAAATTCGTTTTCATCGTTTGATGTTTCTTATAAATAAAATTCCACCATATTTATTTATTTATATACGTTGGTGTTACAATTTATATTAATAAAATATACTTGCTTTTGGTTTTTTCTCAGTTGTAAGTAAAAAAATTACAATTTAGAAATAAGAATAATATATTATTTTATGCAGTTGTAAAGTAGTGCCTGTAAAAAAATATTTTTTTATTTCAGAAGCCCTAGTTAGAAATGTTCTGGAACGAACAAAAGGAGAAGAATTAAATGTAGTTGGAAATCAGCTAGGCAGTCGCCTGATAGAGTTGCTTCTCCCATTTTCATCATCCGAAGACCTTGAACGGTTCATGGAAGCTTTATCACCAGAACTTCGAAGATTGTGCGCTGATAATTTCTCAAGTCATGTTGTAGAAACACTCCTACGAGTATCGTGTTTACGAGCTACAGAGAATTTACAAACAGAAGACGAACCTGCATTAAAGAAACCAAAAACGGAAGAAGAATATTCGGAAGAACATAAAAAAGCTTGTCATGAATTCACACTTAAAATAAGTAAATACGCATTGAATAATTTAGAAGATTTCGTTTGGGATTCATACGCAAACCATATTCTACGTAGTGCATTAAAATGCTTAAGTGGCATTACATTATTGCCGGGCGAAAAACCTAAAGTAAATCTCCTTAAAGATACAATTAAAGAAAAGAAAGGAATCCCCCCACATTTAACGAAAATGACATATAGAAATGTTCCCGAGGAATTTTTGGAAATAGTCAAAGAGTTTGCGAATAGATTATCTTCATGGCCGCAATTTAAAGATATGGCGTATCAGAGTTTAACGTCTGGGCTGTTGCAAGTGCTTTTATATGCCGTTAAGAATGTTGATAAGAAATTAACTAAGGGTTTAGTAGATAAACTAATGGATGAAAGTTTTGTGCCCGAAGGTTGGGTGGGAGAGGGACAGGATGATAAGAAAGAGGGAGATAAAGAGGATAAATGTGTAGAAGCTAGTCCGTTGCCGCCCGTTTTTGGAGATGAGTCTGCTGTCAGGTGAGGTTTTATAAAATTTACATTGAAAAATAATTATTTCTGAACTCAATTAATTGAAAAGCCATTTGCAGCCTATTTATCTTAATTATACAATGAAAACAAATGTTCATTGGTCAGTTACATTTTTGTCCGTATACCATTGTACTGAATTTGATAATTTCACTAGGGAAATAGGGTTTAAAAGTTTAGTACATTTGTTCTATGTAAATACATCCGTAGTGTGTGGAAAATAATTTATTTTTATAAAAACATATTGAATTATTTCAATGTATACTCTTACTTTAAAAATGATTAAAAAAAAATCCCACATAATTTCAGATTACTTGAAGCAGCACTATTTGTGGCTAAGAAGAAGACATACACACAAATTTATGCGAGATGCTTCATAAATCGGTTGGGGCAGCTAGCCGCTATGCCCATGCTAAATTTTACGGTTCAGCGGCTCATTGATAACTGTCAGATCAAAGAAGAGGTAATTTTATTTATTTTTAAAGAATGTTAATTTTAATTCATACTTTCCTTATTATCTTCAAACAAAACACGGTTAATATACTTCCTTTATTTGGTAAACTTGGTATGGTAACATGGGTTGATATCTGCAACTCAAGGTTCACACATCAAGGTTTTTGCGTGAGGGTGGGCAACTCATTGATCCACCCCAGATCATTGAGGAACGCCAGCAGTTTATTCACACTGCTGGTGATCTCCCTGAGCGTACCTGTATTTTTAAAGTACTTAGCCCTGTATGTTTGCTAAACTTTTATTATACAGGATTATAATATATGATTTCACGAATATGTAATTCAAATAAAAAGATATTTTAAATCTCAAACTACTTAGCTTCTTCCATTTATTATAAATTATATTAGTAAAAGTGCACACACAATTTATTATAGCTTCCTTTAAAAACAAGAAATAACAAAAAATAAACTTTTCAAACATGTTTTTGATGACCAATTAATTTATATTTATTTCACTTTTCAAACATGTTTTTGATGACCAATTAATTTATATTTATTTCAGTTTGAGCCGATGTTTGACGAGTTATCCGATAAATTTGGAACATTATTGGCTTGTGGCAACACGGGTGTTCTTGTAGCAATAGTTAAAGCATGCTTAAGGATCAAAGCCAGGCAGACTCAGTTTGTACAGGTATATTATGGTTTTTATGAATTTAATTCGCAAAAAATTGTTGTGTTTCTAGCTTAAAGAAGGAAAATATTAGTTATAAAATATTGCTCTGGTTTTATAGGCCTAAAAACCGATTATATTTTTTGCAGTATTGCAAATGTTATTCTGATCTATGAGTAATGCAGCAAAAGAAGACAAAACCATATAAAACAAAATAAAATAATATTGCTTTATTTACTTTTTTACACTCAACAAGAGTCAATCATAACAAAATAGTATGAAGTTTCTTTGGTCCAATTTTACTGCTCAAAATTGATAATTTTTTTATCACCCAACATAATATTATGTTATTCAGAATCTCGAGAAAGTGTTGAACTGTGAGGGTGAGAATCAGAAACACTTTGCCATTCAGTGTCTCCGGCTGGCTCCGTACAAGGAAGAGATGACCAGCAAAAACTTCTTCATCAACATACACGGATCTGTTATTCTGCAGACTATGCTTGACTTTCAGGTATTATTCTTATTATGATTAATAAAACAAGATATTAAGTCCATGTTTATTGCAAGATAGCATGTTACCATCTGTCAGAAGGTAGTTGTAAATAATCCTTATTCACCTCTGTGATTACACAAAAATAGGAAATAACCCCAGTTTAATGGTATGTATAACTTGTCCGCTATATACATATACAGAAAGGTGGTTTAATTACTAGAATTACTCAAACCAGGTGAAGTAATGATGATTTAAATATGAAAGAAAGTTGCATATTTATAAATATGTCCTATCACGACGTAAAGTAATATTTAAAAAATTCCCTAAAACTACTACACAGTAACCCCGATACAATTCTATTCGGAGTTTTTTTACCGATAATCAGTTAAGAAGAAGAAAAATTATTTTTTATTTTCTGATTAAAATCATTTTCTTGTGCTATAGTAATACATATTATATTCAATTTTGGATGACTAGATATTCACACACAGATAATACTGTTATAGATTTTTGTTTTACCTTAATTAGATATTAAAGACTTTGTAGTTACATGCACTACATTTTAAAGAGTCTATAGATATGTTGGGAAATTATATTAAAGAATGTCAAATATTGAACAAAACAATTATTTCATAAAGGGCTTCACATTTGTTACAGCGTCCCAAGAACCCAGTACAGAGCATCCTAGAGCAAGATTCAGAAACCCTAGTGTACATACTGAGCGAAGCCAAGGGATGTCATATAGCTGATGCGTTCTGTAAGGGACAGTTTGTAGGTGTGAAGGCTCGGGACAAGATGATATGGAAACTGAAGGTGAAAGATTTTATATTATACTAGCTGTTGCCCACGACTCCCTCCGCATGGACTTGCATATAAACTTTGACCCTTATGGGTTATAAGTTTTTAGTTAAAAAGTAGCCTATGTTTTATCTCAGGCTCTAGACCATTTGTGTACCAAATTACAATCGTTTCAGTAGTTTTGGCGTGAAAGCGTAACAGACAGACCGACAGTTACTTTCGCATTTATAATCTTAGTAGGGATAGTAAGCTTTTAACTAACGACGACCGCTTGGCGCAGTGGTAGCACAACTGCTTTCTGCGCGAAGGGTCGTGGGTTCGATCCCCACACCGGAAAAATATATTTGTAATTTGCATTTGTATTTTTCTGAGGTCTGGGTGTTGCTATGTATTGTATGTATGCGTTTACAAAAGAAAAGTATAGTATGTATATGTAATTTATTCCGTTATCTAGTTGCCATAACACTAGCTTCTGCTTAGCTTGGAACTAGATGGCGTTGTGTATGAATGTCCTGAAAATATTTATTTAACTATACTGGAAATAAAAGGCTTAACTCTGAAAATTTGGAGGGAGAATTCACAATTATTCTGTAGATATACATAACCATAAAATATCGGGTTTCAACTTTGTCTATATTACTTTTTCTGGATACTGTATGTATATTGTAAAGCAGTAATACTTTTTTTTTATTAATCTTAATAAAGCCCTAAAATGACACAATGAAAACATTGCAATGTATTTTAAATAACTCGCTCTTCAACACAGTTCAGTTAAAATCCAGTAGGTCAGGAAATAGCAACTAAATTATAAACATTGAATAACTCCAAGTATAAAATATTTTCACAGGGCTACTACCAATCTCTAGCAATGTCGCAGTATGGATCCAGAGCATTCGAACAAATATACGAAATAGCTTCAAGCGAGCAGAAAATAAAAATAATGGCGGAATTGTCGGACAAAAGCAATTTACTAAACAGCACGAACTTCGGGCGTCTGATCGCGACCAAACTAGATGTCGCTACGTTCAAACTGTCGCAGAAGAAATGGGAAAACCGACATTTAAATAAAGATAGTAATGACAATAAAAGTGAATAATTGATTTTGTTGTTTTATTGCCATTGGCCTTGTATTATAACGTTTATAAAATTTGTTTCTGATAACATTATATATTCATTTTTAAATCTTCATTCGCTGTTTAGACGACGAAGATAGTGCGGTAAAGCAAAAACGTAGCGAGTCGCAAAATGTAATTTCGTTGTAGTTAAATGTAAAATTTAAGAAGCTAAATTTTAATAACTTTGATGATAGTATATTTATTTATTACACTGTACTTTCTAAATTGGTCAGGAAACGGTTTTTTTTTCAAAAAAAGTAATAAAAAATAATACTATTTATAATCTTATTCCGCTATCTCTATCCCGCCATTTTGTTCAAAAACCCGATTAAATTATATGACATTAAGACAATTATCAGAACATTCGAAATAATGTAAATTATAGGAATAAAAATAAAACCACGGATCTACTATAACTATTTTACTGGATACTGGCACATTCCGTTGCATCCTTTAGGAATTTCACCCGGTTGTAGCTTGCATACTTTGTTACCGCAGATGTACTCGCCTTTTCGTAGATTGAATTCTATGGCGGGAACGCGAGCTGAAAATTTACGGTAAAATAATTAACAAATTGCAGTTTTTTATACAGTTGTTTAGTGTCTGTTTAAAAGATATTTTGATGGGTAATAATTATTATTTATCACCACAATTTTTAGGGCTGTAAATATAAATTATTATCATTAGTCAACAATAATAGATTCCTAGGTTGCTCTGACCTGGTTAAAACTCGTACAATTTAATTAGCTTTCGAGCGTATCATGATACACTCTGCATGAACCGCTTTTTACTATTTTATCCACCTCATATTGCTTTTATTTTTTATTATTATTCCAGAAAGGAGTTTTAACGGAGGAAAGGTCTCATGGAGGTTTGTGCCCTTGCCTAGTTTAGATTTTATTTTGGGTTTCACAGCGCCACCTAGTCCCCCGCTAAGCAGAGCTTGTGTTATGGTAACTAGATAACGGATAAATTATATAAATATTATTTCCATCGCAAATACATACATAAAATACATAGCAACACCTGAAAATAACCCCAGAAAGATACAAATGTAAATTTCAGATATATTTTGCCTGACCCTTCGGGTTCGATCCCGTCGTCAAACCATCATCTATTATAATATCATTACGATTATATTATAATACCTTGCACTGCTGGAGCTCCTTTGACATATTGCGGCGAGGGTCTGGACCTGGAGAGAGCTGATTTAATGAAGGTAGGGTGGTCTTCAGCCAGGTCTCTGGGTGCGGCGCTGACGAGCGCCAGAGAGATCAGGAAGATTGCAGTCTGAAATAATTTAAGAAGACTATTATTTGAAAAGACATTAACGACCAAATACTCAAACGCAAATCAAGTTTAAGCACGCCTCAAATCTAGTTGCTTCGATAATAATAATAATAATATTTCAGAACATTTATACACAACGCCATCTAGTTAGTTACAAGCTAAGCAGAAGCTTGTGTTATGGCAACTAGATGACGGAATAAATTACATATACCTACATACTTTTCTTTTGTAAATACATACATACATACAATACATAGCAACACCCAGACCCTAGAAAAATACATAGTGTGGGGATCGAACCTACGACACTTCGCACAGAAAGCATGTCGTGAAAGCAAGCGATAGACTATTTCGAATTAAATAAAATGTATGCCAAAATTTTTAATAACTTAAAATTGATTCCACTACGATAAATTAACAAGAATAACAACACACAATGTCCCATAATTACGAAATATTATAAATGTCAAAGTAGAGAATGTTTGTTAGGTCTTCACGAGAGAACTACTGGACCGATCATCAAGAAATTTTGTTCACATATTCTTGAAGGAATATGAACTTTCTTGAACTAAAGCTACTTCTTATTTCCGTTATTTATTTGATTCAATGCGAGCGAAGCCGCGGTTATAAGCTATTACTATATATGTAAACAATTATAGTATACCTCTATAATTCCCCATAAAACAAGTATTAATTATCGACTAATTGTAGGCTATTATTCAAAGAACTGCACAATATATGACTTCCGCATGAAATCACCGATTTGACTAATACTCCATTACTCATAAAGGAAAATCTTGTAGACTTACTTTGTTCCGCAGCGTTTTCTGCCTAAAAATAAAGCTGCTAGTTGTTATTAATATTTAAATAAAAAATAGTGGATTAATAGAGTTCATTTCGGTATAATTTTCTACGGAACCGTAAAAAACCGATTTCTAATATAACAATACCAGTGAACTAAAGGACCGGGAAACATGTGCTTTCAAATAAATTAAGAACCTACGGGTATAAGTTCGCTCTTGAATGTTCTATGCTAACAAACATTTAAAATAAGAAAGGCGATATAAGAACCTTAAATATTTTTAGTAAATTAAAATTTTAAAGATTCATTAAAATTGTATCAGATATTACGACGTTCAAACTATTTTGAGGTCGATCACCACAAAAAAAGAGCCACAGTAGGTAAATAATAGATGAGACAATTGCATTTTTATCTAAATGATTTAATTGTAATTTTATAGCTTTGTGAATTAATGTATCTTTAAAATTAATTCTTAGAATACTTTTGTATTGATTCATTTCATTTGTTACTTTTATTTTAAGTTTTGGGTTTCAGTCCTATTTTCAAATTTATTTAGAAACGATAATCAATTAAACAAACCGTGGTATAATTAACATGTTTAGATAATAGTTTCATTTGTGTTATATTTTACAATTGATTAATGGTACTTCATCACTTTATTGTAATTATTTATTTGTCTGGAAAAGACAATACGAAAATACAACCAATGCCTAGCTTTAAACTTATTGATATTATAAAAAAATAAGACGACCTTGTGAGAATGAAATTGGGTAATCTTGATTGTACTCAAATGTTTTTTTTCTTATAGAAAACATATAGAGAATCATATTATTATTTATTTGTAAGTGTCGTGCCTTAAATTAAACTCGAAAATATATTTGCAGGTCATACCTAGCTTGCTTAAGGTTAAATCCTACACTATAAACAATAATATTTGTATATCTACACTTTTTCAATAGAACAGCTTTTCACCATGATGTGACACAGGACTAATTTATACGATTATTTAGGTTATAGAATATTAAAAAAAAACAACAAACAAGCTAAACGCTTCCTAAATATATTCAACGATTTACGCGTTATTTGAGTTATTTGAAAAATAACTATAAATCCTGCAACCGATGCACAACAAAAATGTATAATTAACAACACATTAAAGCTAATTAACCAAATAAATGATCAAAACTTATTTTTATAAGTAAATAAAATGTCACAAAAACATCGTCTACTCACACAAGTGTTCATGGCGTCCGTTCAGTGCTAAGTCACAAGCGGCGTATGATTTAATTGTAAATAAATACGTTATACGATCGTCTCGCGGTCTCGCGGCCGTGACTCAAAACGAGTTAGCTGACCTGTTCAGTTCCTTCCTCTTTTAGCTTATTTCTTTGTTTGAACAATTTCTTCGGAATTTAATTGGTAGTTCTATTAAATTTACTCAAATGATAAGATTTGTTGCGGTGAACATAGGCGCGTTGAAAAGTTTGCCTGACCATTTTTAACGATATCTTCCTACGAACATAACGATAATTACGCGAAACGAAAATCGAGAGTATTTTCGTATAGACTCTACAATGGATTTTTTTTATTCTAGCTATCATATACTTCGTTTGTATTTTTTTAATAGCCGTTCTTTTCTCTAAAAAATCAACATAGGTATCTATAATATGAAATTCCTATAGGTAGATTACGTCACAAAATAATTTCTTTAACCTTAATATCATAACAATTAAATCTTTTGTAATGAAAACAAAACGTAATTTCCAAATCCTTAAACAATCATACTGATTGATAGTTTGGGGCTTTCCTCGCTGCATTTTAATATTCAATAAATAATATAATTATCGTTATCAAGCAATATAATATTATGTAGTACCTATTGTTATGTTTTGTTTTACTTTAAAACAATGACTGTCACATAAAAAGCAGAGAGTAAATTAATAAAGATTAATTAAATAATTGACATTATCTTTTTCGGGAAGTAGGTACTTTTGTCTAAATATATCTTAATTTTACGTGTTGAAATTCCCGTTTTACCATCCTGTTATACAATGGTTTCACGAGCGTGTGTGTGGGCTTGAGCTTTTTGCAATTACATTCCCAATAAAAAAACACGCATATCCATATAAAAACTTCGTCATAACAAACAAAATTCCTACAAAATTTCGGCAAAACTATAGACCAGTCAAATCATATCCACATCGCAATGTCCGGTCAGACGGTGGGGAAAAGTATTGGACTTACGTCACGAACATGAATCAATTAGCGCACAGTAGTGACGTCACAGGCCAGTACAGCAGTGTGGTGACACTACCACACGTTACGTAGCTAAGGAATAAATAAACACACATTATGTGCAAGTAATAACTTTGAAAGCGAAACAAAACTTGTCTGATGATGTCTCGATAATAGCTAACTAAAAATTTCTTTTAATCAATGTTTAAATTATATTAATTGTGACAAGATTTTGGCACTGAATTGACAAGTATATTTAATGTAAAACGAATAATTTAATATAAGAATCAATCCCTTGGCGTAGAAAGCAAATGATCGTCGAATTATTATTATTATAGATTGATAGACTAAGATTCAAAACATAGATTTGAATTATTATAAGCAGTACGCTGCAAAGACTGCTTACGAGGAAGTCTATCACAATTTACGCCTCCAATAAGGTTACGAGCTTTTTCTGTTTTTAGTTATTTTTTCCGTATTATCTAGTCGCATTCTATCTTTACTAATATTATAAAGGGTTTGTTTGTTTGAACGCACTAATCTAAGAAACTATCCTTTATCCTTAAATAATAGGTAATTATAATTTTGATTATCGGTGTCGAATGTAAATAAATAAATAAAAAACACTTTATTGACACAAAAATTATAATTACCACCGCAGCAAATTTACTTAGAATTATTTATTACAGACTACACAAGTTACTTGGCGTGATGCTAAGATCACTCTGAATACAATTAAAAACTTATATCTAAAACTAATTCTATGTTCCCACGGGTGACAAGTGCAGCGTCGGCGAATGCCATCACGTACGCCCGTAGGGTTGTCACGTAACACAAACAAAGAAGTACACATACAAGGAATAGAATAGCCAGACAACCGGTAGTAGGCGATAAGAAAAAGTTATTTTAAAATAGATAATACATAGCTAATAATATAATAAAGTGCTTAAATAGAAGAAAATATAAACGCGACAGATAAACATGAATACAACAAACTAATAGTAACAAACTGTTATAACCATAGAAATCTAAATAACACCATTTGACATAACAAAGGCGTTATTGTTTTTATATACCTATATTAAATATTAAAAGCTAGTCCCACAAAATCGTAACGCATATCCACCGATGTCCGAGCCCCAGCGCGCCGGCACCGCGATTGCATTTCGAGTACCCTCAAAATTCTCATCTTTCATCTTTCACTTGCACTGCTTGATAGAGTCCTGACGTTTCGATGAGACTCGTTCTGTATGGAAGCTCTTTATTATACTAGTTTAGCTAGTATTTGTAGAAGTTTCAATAAATCTATTAGTGAATGTCCCTGGACTAAGCATATTGTCCGAGAGTGTATTGTTACATCTTATTATAAAGTAATAGGAAAACCTACTAATTAAAAATTAACTAGTTTGAACTTATACCTAAATTATACACTCCTTACGATATACATATATATTTATTTTTAAGATAAGTTTTACATCATAATATATTAAAATATAAAATTTCATATATTTCCTACTATGGCCTCGTTCTGACCTGAATATTTTTTTTCAGTAGATAAAAAAACAAAGAGAGGATACATAAAGGACAAAACTACTAAGTGAATGAATGAGGGAGCGCTAAATGAATAAATGAGGTGGTACAACCACCACCTCATTTTCGTAAAGTACTCATACAACTTCAAACTCTTTGCTTGTCCTACCCATCACTAACACAAACTTCAAAACGCAAGACACGTTTGATCAAACACGCCTGACAGCTACTTTCAGTGTCAAATGTCAACTGTCAACTCTCCCGCGCCCGCGCCCGCGGCGCTACCACAGACCTTTGTATTCATTTAGTTTGATATTCAAAGAACAACTGTGGCCGACATTTTGATCTTGACTTTTGAAAGGTATTTTAATGAGAAAAATCTCGTCAAGTTTCATAACTCAAGTCACTTTACATACAAAATTCTGATGATACTATCGTGGTTTTAGAAATTAGAAAAATACCTTTTTAAACTGTTCTAACAATAGTTATATATTTTTATTTATTTATTTATTAGTCCAACTAATAATTGTTTAAGCCAAAACAAGTAAGCAACTTAAGATTTAGGAGAAAGAAAAGTGTAGCAAATTAAATTGAAGTTAACAAACACAGCGCATGCAATATCATCTGATTATGAAAAATCATTATTATATAAAAGTATCTGCAAGGATATAAACTTATAATTTAAAGTGAAACAAACAATAAACATATAAGGTTTACTTGATTGATTGAATAAAAACTTTTATCGGACTTAAATTTATAAGAAAATAATTAAAAACCAAAGTTCGTAAGGATATAGAAATAGTCCGCTTATATGATCATACGTAGTATGCATATATCTACGGTGTTAGTTTTCAAGTGTATTTTACTCCCAATGATATTGTAATAATAACGCAAAATTTTGAAGACGCAAAAACATCCTAATTACGACGTCTTACTTTCAAGTGATTGGTTGCCGGGGCATTCACGCGCAACTGACAAAACCATCTCTTTTTTTCTTTATAGTTTTATCATTTATATCTTTCCTATCATTTTGACTTGTATGTATGTGTGCTGCCGCTGTAGTGCGAAACACTTTTTTCGGATGATTTGTAGGTGTATAACATACCTATCTATTAACTATAATATTATTGTATACACCTGTAAATGCAGATCAAAGACGTAACATTACAAAGGATTTAAAAACAATACTTCAGCCTTAAGGCATACTTTGTAATGTCCTCTTCACAACTGAGATACAAAGTAGAGTATTTTCAGACAAGCCGGTAAAGGGTTGCTCTGATGTCAAGAATTGAGCGAGACACGCGTCACTTTGTTCGTTTAAATAGAAATATATTTTGAAGATGACTTTAAACCTAATAGCTACAATCTACATAGTATAAAACTAAGTCCATCTATCTGTCCTTACGTATGCTTATATCTTTGAAACTCTGCTACCGATTCTCATGCGATTTCTTTAATAGATAGAGCTATTCAAGATAAAAGTTTATATCTATACTAATATATAAAGCTGAAGAGTTTGTTTGTTTTTTTGTTTGTTTGAACGCGCTAATCTCAGGAACTACTGGTTCGAATTGAAAAATTATTTTTTTATTGAATAGACAATTTATCGACGAAGGCTTTAGGCTACATACTCGTAACATCACGCTGTGACTAATAGGAGAAATAATGGAAAAACAAATCAACGGGGACGAACTCGCGAGCAACAGTTAGTGTATAATTTAAGCGAGCGAAGCCGGGGTTGGTCGCTAGTATATTATAAAATTAAGTAATCTCGTTTGTTATCTGGCAGGTTGTTGGCAGGTCTGGTAGTTGTTTTTTTTTCTCCGGAGAAAAGGAGTTCTTCTTTCTTTCTTCTTTTGATACGTCCATTGTGCGAAAAAATATCAGTGACAATTTGAATCATTACGTAAGTAGTATAAAACAAACTCGCTTCTGTCTGTCTGTCCCTATGTATATTTTAATAGTAAATGATTTTTTATATATTTTCAGGACATTTGTACACAGCGCCATCTAGTTCCAAGCTAAGCAGAAGCTTGTGTTATGGCAACTAGATAACGGAATAAATGACATATACATACATTTCTTTTGTAAATACATACATACAATACATAGCAACAAATGTAAATCTATACATATAATAAAAACGTAACGAGTCGCTGTCTGTAAATGGAAATTATATGAGAAAAAATATTATAGGAGACCTTTATTAACGCAATAGAACCCGACAATGATTTTTGGAATTTATGTCTGTTTGTCTGTTTTTTTGAGCACGCCAATCTCAGAAACGGCTTATCTTATCTAGATGTATTCAATGATTGTGGCAAGCTTCACTTAATATTTAGTGTTTAATTCATGTCAATCGGTTGATAAATAAAAAAGTTAAGGCAATTTAAACAATCATGCAAGCGAGTAAAAACGCGAGGGGCGGTAAAGGATAAATAAAAAAAATAACTACAAATCTTCAATTCTAACCTTTTACCTACCTTTAGGGTCGCTGCATACCTATATCTATACTAATATTATAAAGAAGTAAAGTTTGTGTGTTTGTTAAATTATAAAGGGTAATCTCAGGATCTACTTAACGATTTAAAAAAATATTTCACCAATAGAAAGCCACATTATTGCTGAGTGTCATAGGCTATGTAAAAAAACGAAAAGGATAATTAACATTATGCCCAACGAAGTGAGGTCAGCTAGTAAGTTATATTTATTTAATTTGCACACTTGCAATTTGATCCAACTTAAAAGATAGGATAGCTTACATCTAGGCTAGAAAGTTATATTTATTAAGTTGACGAACTATGCTTTGGTCACTGCTTAGTATTGACTATTGACTCATTCTGCCCTGCGGCTGTGCCCGCTTACGTCATTCCTTGTTAATAACTTCTTACAAAATTAATCCTAAATAATCTTTCTTACCTATGTGTATAATTAATACCATTATATATTATCTACTTTCAAATCTAAACATAATTAATAGTAGGTAGAGTCATACAATGATGTTTGTGTGTTTATAATAATAATATACACAAGTATATATATTTTAAAACATTATAGTATAAATGTTATTAATTTCAAGGTAAGGTAAGTTACCAGAGTAGGTTATTCAGTGGCTAATTATGTAGTGCTTTGCTTTCCGACGTAAGGAAACCAGCATAAAGATATGACTTTATCGACGAATACTAGAATACAGGAGGAAGGAAGCCTGTTGAATATTTTTCCTTTTGTTATAAGACAGCTATGCATTCCCAAAGGATCTTGCCTTACGACTTACGAATAATTGACAAATTGATTTTATATATAATAGTGTGAGTGTAGTTAAGCGATTAAGATAATACCTAAAGATGCGATTAAACCCTAAAACTACTTTCAATATGTAGTATTATAAAAACACTTGTTTTTATTAAAGAAATTTAATATATTGCTTAAATAATTAATTATAATCACAAGCCACACTAAGCGGATATTGTATTATGGCAACTAGATAACGTTTAAATTTTATATAGGCACATACTTTTCTTTTGTAAATACATACATATATAATGCATAGCAACACCCAGACCCCACAAAGATACATGAGTTTTGGCGGGAATCTGGCGGCATCTATTTGTAATCTCGATTGAATACTCCTTTTTTGGTGCATAAAGTGATTTAATGTTCGATTGTGATAGTAAATCATGCAGTAAATTACCTAATAAGTGTCCAGAATATAAAGAATTATTCATTCGAGAGTGCATATTAGCGCCGTTCCGATCGCTCCAAGATTCGCCGAGGTTTTTCGTAAAGTTCACTATCACTTTATGAAAGGCAGAAAAAAACGGAAGAAAGGAAAGAAATAACTAAGATTGTGACTTAGGGACTTTGTATCCATGGTCAAGAAATAAATTAACAAACAAAGATACAATTTTTGGAGCAGAAGGCAGATGTTTAACCATTGTACCATACCATACATTACAATTGGAGGTTATATAAAGCCTATATAAAACCTCCTTTTTTGAAGTAGATTAAAATAAAACACCAAGGATTCTCTAACATCATTTATTTCTTACAGTCAAGAGAAACTCGGAATGCATTTCTTAGCTAACACATGAAGAAATTGAAATCAAACATTCTTCATACCTACACCGTTAAAACAATTATTGCACAGTTTATTACGAATAACTTATTTATTATTTACAATTAACACTAAAAATAAATAGTATTTTATTCTAATTTCTATTTATATTATTTAATTAATTAACTATGGCCGTCTGTGGTACAATTTTTTATCTGTTCTTATGGTAATAGATTTTAAATTAACAATAATAAAATTTAATAACTAACCTAGTTTTTCAATTATAGTGCGTAGTAATTATAGCGCATTGTGCGGTATAATGCTTAACTTTGAATGTTTTTGCCACATTTTTCGTCATTATATATCGAGAACTCTCAAAAGTAGTAAGTAGTGCTTTCGCTTGAAGCGTGCAATTACATGTGCAGTGCCAGAAAATTAACAAATGTTTTTCTTTAACTTGACATTGCTCGAAATGTCGCACTATTCTCTGTAATTGAAAAACTAGATAAATATACCCGATGTTTAAATTATTATATTATTATAGTCATTTGCAATAATATATATGGCACAGAAACTATTCTAAGAAAATTTTGACTACTCTATTCTAAAACAATTTTTTTTGTAAAAAATTATAATCCATTTAGTCATATTAAGCACAAAATTGAAAGAAATGCTTTTGAGCCTTATATTATTTATCAAGTTAAGAAAAAAGGTTGTCTGGCAGAAATGGCTACATAATAATAACGTCGTTCTTGTACATTCCGTGTTTATTCTATTTGTATACATTGCAATGTAATTGTTATAAATAGACAATTTATAACTTTGTATAACTAGGCCCTTAAATAATGTATACTTCAATTTAAATTATTATACAATTATTCTAGTGTTAATTACTTATTATTATTATAAATGCTAATAATTTCTATTTACATTACCTATGTACTAATTCAATATATTAATTTTTATTTCACATAATTCAAAATATATAACAAATATCAACAAAAGGAACAATAATTAAATCGTCTAATATTTACATTAATAAATTGGAAATCTTACATATCTGTGCTATCAAACCACGCCAGCTAGACGAATGACAAATGAAACGTCCAGACTAATGCTTCGTTTTTAAAAGCTTTTATAGTTTGTATAATTGTTATTATTTACATTGAGTATTGCTATTTATTATTTTAAATGAGAACAGAACAGAACAGAGTATTCTCTGTAGAAAATGCTTTTCGAATCGGTGGTACATTATTATTTTAAAGTACTATGACGATTGAAAAGTCTTCCTATATTCAGAACAATTTATCAAATATATGATATAATGATATTGATTTTAATATATACACTTTGGGTAAGAAAACACATAAACTGGGTAAGAGTACATTGCGCGAATGACAATCGTCAAGTTAGCTTGGTCACACAATACTTCTCCATACAATTTACCTCCGAACTTTCCTATTAAGCCTGACGTTTCCGAAACAGTTGCTGCGTCATTTCTTCCCGCCAATTCCGCCGATGATCCCCTGAGCCGTAGACAAAGTTATTCTGTTATCTATGGTGTTGGTGTGTATTCTATCATTGGCTATGGTCGTGAGGCGGTCAGTGAGGGTTGTGATGGTGAGCCGGCTGTCGGTCGTGGGGGGTTGTGTGGTGATGGGGGTGGTGGCGCGGGGGAGGGTTTTGGTGAGGGTAGTGGGGATAGGGGGGGAGGATCTTAGCATGGCGGTCGGTTTTTGGTCGCGGCCGCTGCACACCTGAAGAGATACGTAAAATATTACTATAAAAGCGTAGAGATTTACAATAACTCGTATGTGAATTGGTATCTGGTCTGAATATAAATCGCACACTTTTGTCTAAGTTACTTTGAAGTTGTGAAAAATTCTATTGTTTGTGTGTGTGTGTGTGTGTATCTATTCCAGGTGTGCTTGTTTGTACATGTATGTTCTTACGCCTGTCTATTTAAGTGCATGTGTGTATGTATGTATCTCAGTCCTCGTGCTGTGTATGTGTGTTGACATGTATCAGTGTGCATCTATGTGTGTGTACTTGTTCCGTATGCCTGTATGCTAGTGGGTATGTACATCTATGTGTGTGTACTCGTTCCGTATGCTTGTATGCTTGTGTGTATGTACATCTATGTGTGTGTGTGTGCGGGTGGTATAGTAGGCGTCATTTATGTTTAGCGCTGGACGAGAATAGCTGCGCATCGGTAGAATCGCGCTCGTAATTGACGTATTGGTGCGAGAAAGACAACACGACTTGGACAACCAATCAACACTCGCGCACCCGACGATCACGCGCCCCGCGCGCCGCGCCGTTCCCTCGATACCTTATTTTTGACTTCTGCGCAGTTTTCGTTCAGCGCTAAAGATTCGTGACGCGATCTATACCTGGTGGTGGTTCTCCCAGTCCTTGTGCTGGCAAAAGGCGCCGCAGTAGCGCGCCGCGCCGCACCCCGAGCACGTCTCCTGCGCCTTGCGCCCGCAGTTCCAGCAGCACTGGACATATGGCATTAGCGCGATTCAGAACAGTTATGATATCGATAGTAACAATTACTATTCTAGAACAAAGGGGGGTGTTACCCTTCTTTCTTTGCATAGGGAACATCTTCAATCAGTTTAAGTTGTAAATGAGATTTCTAACAGCGTTTTTCAATTACAGAGCATAGTGCGACATTTCGATCAATGTCAATGCACGCATCGAGCGAAAGCATTATATTCTGCAATTAAAATTCCGAATATTGCTATTTCCACTTTTTTTTTACTGTCATTTCATCGCGACACTTATTCAAATTTAATTAAGGATCTGACTTATTCCAAGTTAAGAAATCTTGTTTTAATATAATGCCTAATTGAAAGAGAATATTAATCAATAATTGAATATATGTATTAAAGACCCTTAGTAGTGATATTTCTTAACGCTCGCAGGACAGCCCTTTTCATGAATAAATATTGTCATATTTGAGTTGTTATACTTATTAATAATTACAATCGTAAGTCGCCTGGTGGTAAGCGACGCTGCGGTCGAAGATGTAGCGCGCTCGCCTAAAAAAAACCAGTTCACTCTTGCTTTGAATAAACCCGGGTTGTAACATTCGGGGAAGACCCACCCAGGGCACTGATTCCATACTTTGGCGG
>DWAJ01001432.1:0-22409 GCA_018238005.1 Eurema mandarina | reverse complement strand
TATAATATACAAACATGATATATTTTTATATACTTTTCCATATATTTGCGAGCTAGCACGTGAACCGCTCTCGGGTAAGTTAAATGAGAAGGAATAAAAATAAGGTTTTAATGATTAAATATATACTTCTAAATTGGTCCTTCGAGCCGGATATGATAATCATGTAAGTAATATAAGCTGTTTTTTAGTTTAATAATGATCAAGCACAATCAAGTAAACAAGAATTCGATTAAAAATTTAAATCTATTTTGTATTATAAATTTCATATAAAAATTCAATACGAAAATCTTTTTATTTGATCTGAACGCATCTCATAGCAAATGAACTTGGAGTATTCATGAGTGAGTTTAAATTGAACGAGTACTACACTAATGAGATTTAAGTGAACTAGTACTAGCTGACTAGTGACATAGTGACAGACACAGCGGTACGGACCTTGGGCGTGTTGGGCGGCAGGAAGGGGCAGGGCAGGCCGCGCAGGTCGGCGCGCGCGCACTCGGCGTGCACGCCCGAGCGCAGGAAACGCGGGTAGCTGTCGAACTTCATCACGTTGAAGATCTGCTTCTGCGCCTGCGCACCACGCACACACACACACATTAAATACGAATATCATTAAACACTAATAATAAACCGACATCAAACTGTTATATAAGAAGCGAAAAAACATCATTGAGTATTAAGAAATGATTAAATAATTATTTTATAATTTTAAACAAGTAAATACTACAACAATCTTACTATAAAATATCTATTTAATCAAATAAACAGCTATTGTAATTAATTGTATATTATTATTCATACTCCAATTTCTTAGAATTGATGAATGTCACAAAAATAACTAAATTATAAGACGAACCAAAATGTACTTATAAGGCAATATCATCTCGTTTTTAAAAGCAATCAACATCAAAATCAATTGTCTAGTATCGCACTAGTATAGCACTCACTTGGTTGAACAGATCGGCCGGCGGCGGGGTCTGGTTGAGGCGCAGCGCAGTGGCGCGTTTCGCGGCTGCGTCTATGTTCACTGGTTCCGGCGCCTTGTCAGCCAAGTGCCGCTGCCATATCTCATTCGCGAGCTGAGCCCGTACTTCCTCACTCTCCGATTCGTTCTCGGAACACGTGCGGTACTGTTCGCACGACCACCAGAATCTGTGAGACAATTTACACGAACATGAAGAAGTGTTTATCCGGCTCGAAGGACCATTAATGTGTAGCACGGACTACTATTCGCTGATCCATACTATTAAGTATTAATTTACCTTAACTATATCCTAAAACAAATGTAACTATTAATGAATTAATTAATTATCTATCTATATACTTTATTTATTCTACACGAAACATTATACCTAAACAATTTTTAAATAAATAATGATGATAACACTTATTTATAGCCACACCTAGCCTAGAAACCATTCAACGTATGGTCAAAGTCAATAGCAAAATTTCCGCCCACAATATCCTTAGTAGGTAACCTAGGATGTGATTACACGCCAAGTGGCAGGATAAGCGAGTTGAGAAAATAGTCGGACGTCCTCAAATGTACTGTTATCGTTTTATGTCCTTATCTAGTATCTATACCGATATTATAAATACGTAAAATTTGTGATAAGTTTGTGATGTTGTAGATACAACTATTATAGATTTACAGGACCGATTTTTCCTATTCCCTTACCGATAGAAAGTCACATAAGTCAGCTTGTAAATAACTCGAAAAGTATTGAAACTACAGTTAGATAGTATGCCGAACCATAATTTCGTACCTACATATAAAAATGTAAATAACTTCATAGATAGGCAATGTGTTACAAGGTTGTATGCTCCAAATGCTGATAATTTCTACAAATGTATGCTTATTCTTTAATTACCATTGAGTCCACATCTAGAAAGCGCTTCCTTGTTGCCTTATTTCATCCTGATCGAAGAAATAGGACTCAAAGATTGCATCAGGCAACAACTAGTTGAGACCTAAATATCTCGAAACACTGCCCTTTGCAACGGCAGATTATATTGTTTTTATGACGCCATTACCAATTAAATTATTATTTTATATAGTCCATTTAATTTATGGAAGGTAGAAGCAATGTAGCAAGACGCATCTTTGGCAGTCGCTACAGAATGTATAATTTGGAGATTATCTTCGCTGACGTATCCTCATGACAGAGGATGTTGTTAATCATCTTGTATCTAACAGATTTCATCACAAGGAATTGTGTAAAGTTCTTTGCTCACCTAATATTCTCAGCAGCGAACTCCTTATCAAGGAAGTGCGCAAAGGCAGCGGCACCAGCCGTGTCAGCCAGCAAGTGCTCGAGGCCGAGCGACCAGCGCGCCACGCCGCCGCCCGCCGCCCCGCCGCCCGGACTTGATCCTTCGCTCATTTGCTACAATACAGAAAATTGATGTCATGTATAGTGATCTTACATAACTTGTTGCTCTATGAAGTTACTTGATGAGTTCATCAAAACAAACACATTTTATTGAAAATATAAGTCTATATTTTCATTAAAATGTGTTTTCTTAGAAAAAAATAAGCCACAAATGCTGAAAATAACGGAGTCTAGTTTTTAGTTGGAAAAAAAGGCAAATTATCTATAACCTACTTTTGTCAAATAGTTCCTGAACTTTTTGCAGGGTTCTTTTTTTGTTTTTTGGCTTTATCCTTGTAGAATTTTCTTAGTGTTCCAATTGCCTACCTTATTAAAAACGTTTCGATGTTCGTGGTGCCTGTAGGAGCTCCCCGCGCCGCTGCCTGTCGTCCAACGGCGGAACGGCGAGGACTGCTCACTCTGTAACCAATGAAAACACCTGTTAATATTGCAACAATTTTACTACTCATAGTACAGACCTTATATGGTCTTATGGTACCTTATTGATATGCATATAATTATATAATTTTGGTATTTAATTATCATATTGCCAAATTACTATATTTCTATTACCTAGATATAAAAATGCAAAAGCACAGTTGTTCGTAAATATAAATGATAAGAATGTACATCTTGGCGATGAAGAGCCATAATGCTTTCCGCCTCCGCTAATCATAAGAACTACTAGTACCGTTGCAATGTCGTAGTGATTTTACTGGCTTACAGCATGATGTACCATCGCCTTTGACCATTAAAGCCTGAGAGACTTTGGTTTCGCCCATTTAACATACAAATGCAACGGCTTTTGTGCCAAAAAGCAAAATGACTACGCTGATTTTCTGATTATACACCAAAATAGAAATTGCACATCTGTTCAGAGTGATTGATATCGACACAATTTTACTTATTGATACACAGCCACGTTTACTCACGTATTTTGTAATTCTACAATTAGTCAATATACATAACATATCAATTAGCAATCATTACTGCTAATATTGTATAATACTTACTAATTAGTAATTACAGTAACTGAGTTCGATATTGTATTAATAATCTTTACCTATTTAGTTTGAAGTGTATACAAATAATTTAAAGCGTTTTTTGTACGTTTTGGTTCTATGTCAAATTTGATTTGAACTATTGTTATATTTTTTAACAACTAGTTGAGGTTCCGATTCAGGATTCATTCAATCATTCATTAATTCCGGTTAGTATTTTTTTTTGGAATTAATACTAACTCTGCTATTTAAGACGGAAAAGAATCTAACAACCAAAACTTAACAAATTAAGAATTCTCGAGTAATATTTGTTACACCTAATCAAAATTTTGCGTGCAAGCTATCTTCACTTTTTATTTTAAAATTAAAAAAAAGCAAATGAAATTCAAATAAGGAAAGACACTATACTATTTACTTAAGAAACTGCGACTGATTCTGATGATTCTTAAGATGTCTGAACGATTGAACAAATATAAATACTGTCACATAGTTTACACGACGTCCATTGAAGCGGATGCGAGTGACAGACATTCTGTTTGTTCGGGAAACCCGCGATGTAATTTGAGGTCAAACAAATATCACAAGTTAGGACAATGAAGCCCCAAACTTAGCAAAATTTGTGGTAATAGTGCTAATTAGACATTAGAAGATGCTTTAGGAAATATACAGACACATGTAGACGTTCGAACTCGGACTGGTAATACAAGAAATACTGAATGTGTTATATTTATTTGGTAGTTAACATTATAAATACATATACATTATACATATATAATATCATAAACAAATATTCGACATCTACACATTGGATTTCCTTCTTCCACAGACTAAGAATATATTTTGTAACAGAACCATAATCAGAAAACCTAAATTTACGTTCAATATCATGTAAGACATTCCTTAACTCTGTATATTGCATCTATTAATAGCTACAGAACCATTATAAGTAAGATATTAAGGAAAATAAATCCACATTACCTCAACATCAGCGTCCGTCACATACCAAACCACCATTTTCCCCAAATCCTTTAAGTCACTTGAAAAATATATTTTTCATTAATGCAATACTAATTTTAAATTTCAAATGGTCGGTGCACATAGATCGATGACGTCACACTTCGCTCAAACACAAATAGATAAATACGCGAAACAAAATTATTTGAGCTATTTCCACTTTGCTATTTAAAGTTTATTCAAAACTATTCTACATTCAGTTTTAGGTCCACTTATCACTTCGAGTCACGTGACACGATTCCACATTCAAGCTTTACAGATATATTTTGAATTACAATTTTATACAAATGGAATATGAAAATTATTTAAATTTAGAATTCCAGGACAATCGATCTGTTCCCTTCAACGTCCAACAAGAGACTACACTGGCACATTACAATGACAATCGCGATGAGCGAACGCGGGCTTCCGGCGGAGTGTGGCGCACACCACGCAATGCAGCGGGCGGCGGCGGATGCCATCAATGAATAAGCCATTATAGACTTTGAATTTAGAATTCCTAATTGCCATTTTTTCTTCGACTTCCAAACCAAAGAAAACGCATTCTAGGTACCATATACGATTGTCATATGCAAATTGACTTTGAATTTGATATTCTTTGATGTCCAATATGAGATGATGCAACGATTGACGAGAGGAGCTCTTAACGAGATGCAATGGTCAAACTTATTAGGTCAAGGTGTGGAATTGTTCAACACAAGGGCAGAGATGTACCTTTACAAGAATCGATAGAAATTAATCCTATTCTTTACTAAATATAAACGAAAACTGTGAGTACCAAACATAAGCAACCAAAAATTTTCCACTTCGCGGAAATAGTAAAACATACTTTATTGTATCGATAATAGTAAAACTAATAACATCCGTAACAATTCCAAGGAAGCATAGCAAAATTGTAACACATACAAACATACGATAGACCATTCAGCTGTTTCTTAACAACAGAAGTTCAAACATCGCAATATGGATAACATTGATATAATTTATGGAGATTTTGTGATCAAAGATTTGCGAAATAAAACTCGTAGCGAATATAACGGCTGCCCATCGTAATTGTAACAAGGCCGAGGTTAAATTAATATAAACAATTGCCGAACGGCCTCAATTGGTCAGGACTGAACTAATAGAGGCAGATTAGTGACCGATATTTCTACCGTAAATGTGAAATATTCAATGTGTGTGAAAGCGTCTACGAACTGATCAAAGACTTAGTTTTCTAAGCTCCATTTTCCTTGTCGTATTTATGAATTAGACTCAAGGAAGACTACATCATAGAAACATATTTCTTAAGACCCATTTATCGAAAAATTCCTTATTACCCAACATTTACTTTAAATAATATCTTCATTGAACATATACGTTTTCCAATATTCAACGGCACAATTGTTTGTCATTACAACACCCAACCAATTCCGTAACTTATACCACCCTCTATCGCTAACAGCTCAATTGAATAATGAATATTTCACTCTATACCGTCGCGGTCGGCTGTTTCAATGACCACACATAAAAGGATACCATTGTACTCTGCATTAGGTATTGATAGTGCTTCAAAGAATTTTCGACCCTTTTCAAAAGTCTTAAAATTCAAATTGCTTTAAATCGCCTACTGGCATTTACATCGACGTATTGTTGATATATTTACAATAGATGAAAGATACGATTATTTGTAAATAAAATGCGCTTAACTGAATAGAATTCTTGTTAATTGGAAGAATTTTATCATAACATATCTTGGTCTCGTCAGACTTGTTTATATTTACATTGTTTTGGACAATACAATGAGGGTACATTTTCAGAATATGATTTCATCATTAACGGCATAAGAGTTTTAGACAGCGATCTATTTTTGTAAACAGATTAGACATTAATTAATTATTCGATACGATACCTCAAAAAGGTAATGCACATATTTATATATATTTAAGTTTGTTTCTCTAACTAAAGCGTTATTCGCAACAGTAAAGAAATGGGAATGTGTTTCTGACCTTTAAAATAGCTGATGTTTTAGCAAAGTTTCAGAAATAGTTGTATCGCATACTTCGTCTCATTTCGCGGTCGGTGAGGCCAGTGGAACATTTTTGTTGTTTATACAAACATTTAGAACGTATTTATAATAATTGCATGACTAACATAAATTCAGGATGTTTGCCAGTCGGTTTTATTTTCTTCTGTTAAATATAATTTTCTGTTAAAATTAAATATATCTTTTTATACTCCTACGACTTTTACGAGAGTGTGTTATAGTAACAAAAGTATAAGCTTTTTTAATTGTTAGTAATAAGTATTTAAGTAGCAGTATCTACTTACAAACCACGCAAGCCTTGAATACAACTTCTCCGCTAGTAAAGTAGGCATCTGTGTGATGTTCACTTTCACTAAAGAAACTATTCTTAATTTACTACAAACACTGCAAACGAGTCTTAAAGCACTTTAGATAAATACTTGATTAAACTTTACAAAACACGAGATACGATTTCAAACTGAGGATCAAATCAGTCCATAGAAACAGCTAAGGTAAATCGAGAAAGTACAACTTTCTAATATTGCCTCTGAGACACGACACCGCAATCACTTATTAATATTATTATCTTATTAATCTTTATTAATTTATCACTAGCATTTAAATTACGATTATGTTCTAACTAATTAGAATGTTTATTATTTCCATTTAGTACGTTACGTCCTTTTACACAATTTTATATCGTTTTCAGGAATAAATTTAGACCAACAGTCTTTTAAAATTCAACACAATTTCCTGACTTCAGTTCTTTGATTAAAACTTTCCGAACAATCAGAAAAATAGTATCCAAGCCGTTTTAAACATATAGAATATAAATTAAAGTTTGTTAGGCTCTTGTTACTATAGCCAGCTATCACTCACTGAAGCACTCGGCTACCTGTTCGGGCGTTTTATTGAACGCTAGTCTGTTATCAGTGTTATCAGCTATGGCACGCGTGATCCGCCCACTGTTTCACTGTAAGCTACCTATGAAATTAATATCGGCCTTGAGTGGGTCGACGGTCGGAGGCGTTTAATATAGAATTAATGTTGAGCACTAATCAATTTGAGAACTAATATGACGAAATGGCTAATTTTATACATTTTTTAATTGTAGCTGTAACTTTATTCTGAGAAAACAATTTTTAACGTATATACATTGTTTAAAGTAATATGTGTTGAATTTGAAACTGAACCTAGCACGTATTACAGCATTCAAAGTTTCGCTTCCTTTTGTTTCGCTTTTCTGACATCGTTCATTCATGTAGGTATATTATTTAATCTAAACTATTAATTAAGGGTGAAACATTAAAAAGGCTAACGGTATTGTGTACGTAGATATCACTTTCTGTGCTGGTGGCGCACGTACGTCAAACTAACTATAGTTTTTCTACCTTTGCGCAATTCTATTAAGATTATAACTGGCAATTAGATTTAGTTTATTATTCGGTTCGATATGTTTATCAAATGAAATCAAGTCGAACGCGTTTAAATCGTCGTGGTATTACAAAAAATAATAGGTACTTACTACCAGTAAAACATTACGCCTTGGTTTAATAAGTGCTCAGGTAGAGTAGAATCATCTGATATTTTAGAATGTTTCCTAAATGTTCCTGATGGAAGGTTTTCAGAGGGTACACTCACTATACCAGATAACGTTGGCAGCTCGTCACCTGCCCACCCTTGACTTACAAGTGTCATAATATTCTCGTGATAACTAATCAATGACAATATATCGCACTAAGCGTCCGGTAAACATGATCTGTCATTTTCTTCGGGGACGCACTGACCTTCGGAATCGTGATGATTCTTAAAAGTATTGGATGGTCTATTAACATATTTATACTTATAACACGACAATCATTTATAAATGCGAGTGTAAAATTTGATAATTTCATTTATAATTCTTTTTTCCCAATAACTTTTTGCTATTTCAGGCCCACGCCATAATACGTCGAAAGTTAAAATCGATAAATCTAAAAATAACATCAACAAAGGAAAACGAGAACAATGGGTCACAGATAACGTAAATAGATGTACAGAAATACATCTACAGTACAGATAAGGTAATAAATGCAATCGCGTGGAAAGATACCGAAGATACTGCAATGCATACATTGGTCTTTGAACAGAGACCCGCCTACAATTTCGCACAGAATCACGTAATGTACACGGTAAACTAAATACACCATCATCAGTCCTTCAGTAGACATTTGAATGACAGTGGAAACGTAACAATTTAGTAGAAACAGAAATAATAACACTCGAAAATTTCCATATCCCGAAAACGATCGTTCATTTCACCAACATCTTTAATAACTAATATGTTATTAAGAATCGTTTCTTGAAACTTTCTACGTGTTAAATGCCTCTCATATTTAACCACAACAAACTACCTAGTACTCGTTATTATCAGTTTTCTCTTGAAAAGCCACACAGTATTTACATCCCGTTTCTTATTAAAATAACAACGAATTACAGCTTTCATACACCGTATTATTAAATATTGCAAAACTTGCGGGAATTCCGAGTAGTACGAAGCAAAACATTGTTTTAATCCTCGTTAATATTATAAACGCTGAAATTTATGATGATGTTTCTTACTCCTTCACGCTAATATTATCTACTAAATGGATTTTGCAGAAATTTTGCAGGACAGTAATTGATAATAATAATAATAATATTTTTTAATTTATCACCAAAAATTAAAATGAAAAATTTGAAATCTGTGGCTGATCTAAAGTAACACATTAACACTTTTTATCCCGGTAATGTTACGGTTACAAAAACTATATAAATCTGGTCACATTTAGTATTATAATAAAATAACACGCATTATAACTAATTCTGGTTTCTCGGTATATGGACGTAACTGAGATTTCATCGCGTGGAAGGCCGAGCCTCGGCGATTGAGATGACTCATTGTTTTCCTGTTTTCTATAAACACATGAACCCTTTATACAGTAATTTTGCTAACCTAAATTGTTTTCTCATGTGGAACCATTACAGATTTATTATTTCGTTTTGTCTTGTTTATAATTTTATTGTAAAGAAGTGTGCCACGCATGTGGAACTTATCTTGAGAACGACTATCAGTGTTTTTCGTTTGCCGTTTCTACGCATTGTTCAAATTAAAACGCAATAGCTTTAAATCGAGATTTAAGAGTTGAGTTATTCTTTCTAATAACAATAACTATAATATAAACATCTTGAAAATCCAACTTAGCATTAATCAGACACGTTCATGTTTTATCTCATTAGTGCTAACGCATTATTACGAAGTTTGCAAGACCACACATTAAATAATCTAGACACTAACTCACCAGATCTAAGCAGAATAGCAAATCCACACCTGCACTTTTCAACCATTTTACCACCGCTATTCACTACCACTATACCAGATACACTACCATTTGTAACGCAACAGAACGTGGTCTGATGCTGGTAGTTCCCACGCTCCATCAATACAATGCCTCATTATACGAACGCTTCAGAATACGACTTGGATTGGGGAATTATGTTAAAATAATAGACAGTAGTGGATATTTAATTACTTCAACTGCCTTTAAGTTACACGAATTCTGAGCGCACACCGTTTAGAATAGAACTGGGGTCACGAGAAAAGCCAACTCAATAAAATAATGATGATAATGAAAATTTGGTTTCTAAATTTATTTACATCTTAACGTAAATAATCTTAAGACATTCTATAGATTATGTTATAGGCAAAATGCAGTGGAATACACTTGCAATAGGAAATTAGCCTAAAGTTGCTCAAAATCAGTAAAAAATAACAAATTTGCAATTCGACGACTCCTCACTACAAAGCTTAATAAAATCTACATTTTTCGCATTCTCATTCCTTAATTTATTTCTTTGTATGAAATTTGAAGGCGTCATACAATCGGTCCAATAAACGTTACACTTGGATCAATATTGTCGATCGTTAGCGACCGATCGACTCCTGCGCACGCGTCGTGTCGCTGTTCAAACATACGTATTTAATGGATCTATATTCTGGAAATGTAGAATAAATATGCGTAGTATACTTATTTAGTTATAAGGCCTTGCTTACTGTATATATTACTAAATTTAATATATAAAGCCGGCATAAATAAATAGAACAGCAATGTGGTATCTCTTTCATGGATATTACTTCACCACATATAGTTTTTTTTAATATAAAATATGATCTTTCAAGATGATGAGATCATGATTAATTACTTCGAATGTAATAATATACTTTCTATTCCGATTAGCATGCTAACATTTTTTTTATAAATATATACAAAGTTATTTAGTCGTATTTCGTAATCACTAAAACCACTCAAAACACACACAACCAAACAAACATAATAGAATAAAACAAGCTACTTATTGGCACCTGCAAAAAGTCGGCCTCAACACCCCATACATATTCTTATTTCCAAAATAAAGCAAAAACTGAATTTGCATACCGTCAATTTTAATAGTTCAAGACCAAGGTACATCAGAACATTTTATTATAGCATGATACGTGTCGTATAATAATTAAAAAGGCACGGGCCAATGTACTCGCACAATGGCCCGTAAATCGGCCGTTGGACAAAAAAACTGTTACAATAACCATTCGTATAGTGCGCGTCATTTATGTTTAGCGCTGGACGAGAATAGCTGCGGTAATCGGTAGAATCACGCTTGTAATTGACGTATTGGTGCGAGAAAGACAACACACGACTGGGACAACCAATCAACGCTCGCGCACCCGACGATCACGCGCCCCGCGGGCCGCGCCGTTACCTCGATACCTTATTTTTGATTTCTGCGCAAGTTTCGTTCAGCGCTAAAGTTTCGTGACGCGTACTATCCCAGTAACCATTCAATTACCTACACACTATAAAAATTATACACTTCCGCTAGTGAATTATCATTTGAAACTTGATTCATTCATTCTTTTGCGTCTTTAAAAAATAAGAAACATACCAATGATGACTTTAAATTTACTGATATTATAAAAGAAAAAGTTTGTGAAGATAGAGATAGAGAAAAGTTACAGATGGATTTACGTGTAGAATTACAATTATACATTTATGCCAGCTTTGCCACGGGAACGGAAACTTTGTGTTTTGAAATATATAAACTAGATGTGACCCGTGGTTTTGTTCGATATTTATTTTCGTCGACAATATATGATCATTAAACACCTTATAAATCATTTTATTTTACGACAAATTATCGACCGCCCAAGTCATTTATTAATGTCTCTGTAACAGTGATATTTCCCATTTATAATATCAAAGAAATGATCTACAATACGAAAGACATTATCCTATATGTGTTCTTAACTCTAACATAATAACGAAGAAAACCAAGCTTTATAAAGGCAAGAAAATCTCCCCGTATATAAGAATAAAGAAAAACATTAGTCTATGCGTTTGCGATAATCTGATAATTTTTACGTAAATAATGCTTTATCTTTCCCATTGATCTATTGTGTGACGTTTGTGTTTACGTATAAACGATTAGCACACATACATATACGTCACGCCTTTGTTATTAATACTAAATTAATATAATATAAGGTTATCGATATATAAATACAATGAAAGTGCTTGAAAATGGATTCATTTAATTGGTACGGCGATTGGAGTGAATTTTTTTTTTTGTGTAAGTAGTAATTATTTATAATATTATACTAACAAGCTAACCCGACGCGATTTCAATCATGCTGTACCTATCCTAACAAAAAAGCCTAAAAAATAATGCGAGGATGCATTATTATTTTCAACAATTAAAAATTATTGTTATCAAGTTATGCACTAAATACATAGTTGGCGATTGTCAAGTCAATGTATATATAAAATATTATGTAACAGAAAGAATTTCAGTTTTTTATGTATGGAATAATCTATGTAATAAATGAATTTTGTTTTTCTCAATCCAGTAGAAAGCTCCTATATCATTATTGGCCATTAGCATATAAAAGCCACTACATCTATGAATACAAAAACAGATTAAAACAGTCCCAGTTATATTCCCAGAGTCAAGTATCACAGTACCGAGAATCTAGCGTCGCCATTCGTATGGCTTCTCAGCAAAAACTGTATCGGCGGTGTATGACAAGTAACGGTCAGACCGTTCACAAATGACGATGCACTATATACACTACGCTTACACCGTAATATTAGACCTATGGCTTACAATTTCTTTTATTTATATTCGATTAACGCTTCTAATTTTACAAATTATAGCGATCCGCCCCTTCGCTCACATCTTAAATGCATGTATTATACATATAACTCTATCTATTTAAAAGTTTAAATTAGTGTAGTTTTAAATATTTAAGCATACATAGGGATATAGGGACAGAAAAAAACGAATTTTATACTATGTAGTGATTCCAGAGGTTGAAAGTTTTTGTGGATGACTTGTTCAATTGTTATTGTTTATAATTTTTCCTGTTTTTTTATAATTAAAAACCCGGAAACCTTAAAAATCACCATCTACATTTCAATGTAAAATCTCGTAATATGTTACCATCTCGCGAGACAGATTAGAATCTAACGGCTATTATAATTTCACGGTAACATTTTCAAGATTTCACGTGATCATCGAGTTACTCAGAAAGCGGTATCTAGTGTTAACAATCATTTGATTCTGAGGGAATATTTAATCAGAGAAATATACAAACTTGTCCCAGACACGAGCCGCGTCGACATACAAATCTAATTCTGTCATTCAAGGCACTATCGTGGACAGATTGCATACATATTATCACATTATGTCCCGTCCACTTAAGGCAACCCTTTTATATTTATTAATTTATACATTTTTAATGCGACACTAGGTACTTGATATTTTTATTATTTACTTATAAAAATCAGTTAGATATTTTACGAACACTTGTGATGAAATTGGTTGTAAATGGTTTATTTGGTAGAATATCACGTAGTATGATGAACGGTTACGTAATTTTTACAAGATCTTAACCTAACCTATGAAAGGAATATTAGCATCAACTATTCTATGCGTTGTATTAGGTATATTGAACATTGGCCTTATATGTGCATTGTGCATTTTACTTTCTAATCCAGTAAGCACTTAGCAGTACATGAATACGACTGAGCGATCGATATCCCAGCGATTCACGGAAAAGCTCATTACGGCGAGGGTCAACACACCGCCCACACACGCCCGTGGAAATGGGACTTCAAATGTCACGCTATGCATGAGAAACATCATCTAGAAGCTTCTAGAAATTTCTAAAACCTTCTAGAAGTGCAAGGACTAAAATCCATTTTATTTTCCGCTAGCGTTGAGATCATGAAACTTTATTATTTAAAAGAACCTTTATATGTCACTGTGCTCCGGTCTGAAGGGCACTGTAGCCAGCGAAATTACTGGGCTCATTAGCCCAGTAATTTCGCTCTTAACATCTGACGACTCAAAGTGGGGAGCGTCGGTGTAGTGCACCCCTGCCCGGAGCAAAGTTCCGGGTAGCACTGCATTGGCTATGGGCTAGCGTTACTCTTACCATCAGGAGTGCGTCCAGCTCGTCTCCCCTCTTCATGTTATAAAAAAAAAATATGTGTATGAGTATATCGAGAAATAGTTCTGAATGAAATTAGCACTTTGAAGACCAGTCCTTATCTAAACTTGGCTGTTTTATGGCTCAAATATGCATTCTATTGACAATTTAAGAATATTGCTTATAGTTCACTCAACAAAACCTACAACGATATGAATATATTCGCATCCCGCAAAAGAATTTCATATTAAAACTAACGCTGATAAAAACATTCTAGAAATAAATGATTCGATATAATTTAAAAATTATCGTACAAATTGTTAGGCTTTATCATCATTGTTATATGTATATTAAGAAATCGCAATTTTAATTAAACTTTAAAACATACTACTCATTTTATTTTACAACTTAATTTGAATTAGTAGTACTTTCTGGAATTTTGTAATATCCAACACGTGGTAGATATATTGTCATTTCGATTATACTAAGTTTTCTCAAATACCTCCAATTGTATCATCTCTTTCTTATTACCTTATTACTAACATGAAGATTTCCTTCTTTCAAATAGTGTTATCAGGACAAAAATCAAAATGTTAAAAATATCGCGGCCGTATCTTTACAACTTAACAATGCACTAAAACAATTTAATGTTTATACAATGAGCAAACGATAACACAATAAAACATTCCTTGCTATAATCTTTTTATTGGATCATATATTCTTATTCTCCTGTCCTACTAAAGTCCTATATGTTCATGCTGTATCTATTTATTCTAATTCCTATCTGAAATCTATACTCTACACCTTTATTTCTCTACGTAAGAACCGTTTTCATACTTCAAGGAATATCCTAAAAAAATAATTATAGAAATCGGTTCAGCTGTTCACGAGTTACGGAGAGAGAAAAGTAAATAAATTGTACAAAACAAACAAAACTCTGGTTACGGTTATACAAATATCACTTAAAAAGAATTTCTTTATATGAAAATGAATTAACGTTTTTGACATAGACAATTTGATTTTTTATTTTAGTTTACCTATCGAAAACTTATTAAGAGTTTAATTAGCGACACGCGATATCGATGCAAAGGAAATTAAAAATTAGCAATTCGATGTGTTCTTTATAAATAAATAAAAAATAGTCGTCTATTTATTTAAAAAAACACTCTATATTTAATACAAATATCTCATATTCAATGATTATTATAACTCATCATGTATAATTTTATTTAATTAACCAGGCGACATTAAAAGGGAATAAAACTTATTACTTAAAGCAATTGTGGAAATAGGTAAAAGTCAGGGGCGTAGCTACCGCCGTATTTGCCGTATCAATTATACAGGGCCCCCGGGCCACGGGGGCCCCCAAAGTGTGTAAGGAAAAAGAATAAAAACTTTCTAATTTATTTTCTTTTACAAATGACAAAATTCTATAAAGCAATTCCTTTTTTTTCCTGCCTTAAGCGTGCGTTCAAAAGTTGGCAACACTCTACATCGTTATTTTATTCAATGTATACTATTGCTGTTTAGATATATCAATTTCTCAAACTAAAGAAAGATTTCAGAGCCTTTGCAATATTCGAAATATTACACCCGGAGAAACTCATCAGCCATAAATGATTTAATAAATCAGTTTTCCGAAAAATAGGCAATGAGAGTGAATATTTAAAAATCGATTTTTATTTGTAAAATGGGTAAATTATGCGAAAAATAATATTTCTTTTAACAATATTTTTTTTTACTTTTTGAAAAATCTTTACCTCCATATAAGGGCCCCCAAAAAAATATTTATACGGGGCCCCGACAAGGCACGCTACGCCACTGGTAAAAGTATTAAAAAACGGGAAAAAGGAAGGATTTATGACGCAGGAAAATTAAGGATGATTAAAGGACCGAGAGGCGAAGCGGAAGAAATTGAATGGAAATAAATGGTTTTAATTCGTAAATGAAATTAAATCCACATAAAACCTTATAGTCAAGGATATTGAACGCACCAACCATTGACCGACAATTGACGTACGAGCTGTTATCGCTACTTGAAATGAGAAATAAAAAAGTCTAAACAATTAAATCGCTCAAATTACATGGCAACAACGACACATGTATCGGAAATTAGTTTTCATGTTGAGGTATAGCTTGTAGTTTATTTTAAGAACATAATATACATCGGAGCAGTTGAACGAAAAGAATAATCAAAATAGTTATTGTAATATTAGTTAATTAGTCGAACCTTCTTGGTTTATTCTGTATTTTAAAATCAAACTTTAAAGAATTGTGACTGGCATTTGTCAGCTGCTCTAAAAACATCAGCATTGTGAAAATAATGATTTTGGATAATTCACATTCGAGCTGAATATACGTCGTTATTCTGATACTCTGAAGTTTAACTTATTAAGAACCTAAGAAAGAGCCATCGTGAAGCAAACAATCATTACTTCGGCATCACTATACATACTACAACGTGACTCTCTTCGACATATATGAATTTGATTAAAAAAATCTGTAGACTTTAGTTAGCACAGATTGTCAGTTTTGGATATAAAATTTAATTTATATACTTCGTATCAAACAAAGCCACCTTCCACTGTCTGTTAGTACATATGTAGGTCTAACCTTCAAAATTACGTAAAAGATTTTGATGCAATTTTTCTCAGATACATAGTTTGAGATAACATTATGTCATACACGTGGTTCAAAGCTGGGTCACTGTAGTTAAATGACATTTCTCATAAACAGAACATTTTTATTTTACTTATCTACTAGAATATTTGTAGATACGGTAAATGTTGTAACTATTCTTGTCCTTCTAAAGGGCAGGCAACTCACTCTAACCGCGAATGTTCAGGTTAGCGATGACCACTTTGCCAAAGGTAGCTCCTTATAAAAAAAATATTTAAGGCATAAAGGTTTAAATAAGCTTGTATTACCTAATGAATTGAAAATAACGCTACCCTGAGCGCATCGTAGTACCTATCGCCTGTATGTTTCCGGCCTTAAAGGCTAAATAAAACAAAACCCGATAGGTTAATGAAATTTCGCAAACATTAGCGAGCATTGACACACAAATGGCTATCTTTAAAACACGACCGGAATTAATTTATGACGCCTATAACTTTTATTGCTAGATAAAACTTTATATATTTTTCAATTCTTTCTCATAAATAAATAATATATTATCGAACACTTTTATCAATACTTTAATGCAATTATAATTGCCACAATGGTATACATAAGTTTATTTCTACAATTAATAAAAATTAGGAGGCTACATCCCGAAGAGCGACTTCAACTCGCCTACCGAAGGTTCTATACCTAATATTACTACCAAACTTGATTTAAAACCAGTGAATTGTGTCCTTTATAAAACACATAACTTATCCCATTACCGCAGTAACTATATGACCATATCCCGTAACACAACATTCATTAAACCTTTTTCTCTATCATTCATTTATCCCTAACGTGACTCATATAGAAAATAAGTAAATTTGCTAATAAAATGTAAAAGGAGAAATGTTAACCTGTTTTCCTATCATCAAAAACTTCTGTGGGTACATCTCCGTCAACCTCTGGCACAGCTGCACCGCAGTCGTCGCTAACCTGGCCATTGTTTATTCAATCCAATCGCCAACACAAACGTACACAACTACACTGTACACCTCACACACATTTTCCTTCCTCAACCAAAATAGCTCGGCAAAATCTTGTACGACAATCTTCTTATTATTTCTCTAACCGAGGCTACTTGCGAATTTTGAGACGACCGTCTTCCAAGACATTGAGAATCCGACTGATCACTGAAGCGCTAATCGTTCACTTTACACTTCTCATATCTCAACAAACATTACGGACATACGGACGACGGACGTGAACTATCGTAATTAGATCGATATATTGAACGAGCGATTCCATAATATGTTTACGAAAGGAGATAACTAACCTTGAATGGTATTACGATGCTAAGGGCAATAGAATCTTGATTATTATCTAAGCCACAAATTATTTTTTAAAGAGTCTGTATAGTATGTAGTACTCTTAGCTGATTATGCCTTTTATCTATTGATACCATAAAGATGTAAAAAGATAGACTGCTTTAGATAAACAAAATAAATAGAATATTTGAATTCGAGTCATTTGATCACAATTCAAAATTAATGAGACCTCGTTAGGGAACTTTCCAGAATTCAAACAGTGAACAATGCATTGAAAATCTAGGAGAGCCTTATACGCCTGACTGCATTGAGTCCAATAAGGACAACAATGAGCCAGAATCTGACGCACTACCGAATAATTTATATGAATCGATTCAACCTAATATTTAGTTCCAATATATATATTGGTTCGACAAGTATCAAAGGTTCTCCTTACCCTTCAGCCCTTACCCTTTACCCTTTGTAAATCCGTTTTTGTTTAAGCTCTTTTTTTCAGCCAAATTTAAAGGCATCAACTCATTGGCGAATTCTTTTTTGCAATTCTTCATGAGCGAAGAATCTGCTTAGTTGATAAACACAAGATAAAAAACGCAATATGTTTAAAAATAGACCATAATAACGTAACTAATCCGAGTGTGATAAGAGACACCCACATAATATTCCTAAACGATGCCGATGTTATAATTACAATAGCGGTGCAGTAAAAGTGACATAATGATAAATATAACTGTCCATGTAATTGCTTTATAATTTATAGGCCATTGACAGCGACAAATATTGACGTTAATTGAAGAGGAAATGATCCTGGATGATTTACATTTTTTATATAGATATACCAACTATTCTTATCAAGTTAATTTACATAGCGACAATTCTAATAACAAAGAATTCGTAATTTTATGAGATGTTCTTATCCTATAACGCCAAACGCCTATTAGACTTAGCACAGAACGTACAATTCTACGTATTGATTCAATATCACTCAATTTAAGAAATCTACTCCCTAGTAACTATATCAGTCCAAAATCCCGTTCAAATCGACAACGCAAAGATATTGTACAAAGCTCACGTACATCCGAAAAACTCCGTCGAATTAGAATGTTCGGACCATAATTACATTACCATGTGGAGTCACGATCGCTTAGCGCCTCGGCTGAAGCTGATGATGCGATGTTTGCCGAGCCAATAACCGGGACTATCTATTTAGGACATAACAAGCCTTGAACTGGCAATTTGTCAATTGTTTATTGATAGTTGAGCCTTGCCATCACGCTTTGTCAACGTGTAAACAGACCGTCCATTCATTTCAACAATTGTAAGTACAAAAAGAGCAAATATTTTGGATTGGAAAACAGGGAATTAGTTTTAAATTCGTTAATATTCAATTTATAACCGATATATTACATACGTTTCCATTCAATTATCGTAGAAATATGTAAACATAAATTTAAAGGAATATTTTGATGGATACGTTACAGAGTAGTTATTTGAAAAAACACGACTAACAATAACTTTCGGAATCAAATGACTAGTGATTTTAGAGCTATCGGTAAAATTAGGTCTAATATACAAGTGTAATCAGAGTCTACGTGACTGGCAGCAGACTTGTGCTACCAAATCTATAGCGCAATTGTCTCACATTGACGTCAAACTCCTAATAAGAGGAGCCATGAGCACTCTATGCTTGGACACAATGCACTGTAATTGTCCTTCGGAATGTTGATTAAGGACTACTATTTGGGAAAGTTTGGCTAGTTGCTTTGTTGAAAGAGAAACAATTATAACCATAGTATCATATGCTACCTTTTTATACAATTTAGGAGTACCTACATCTTACAAATATCTGTATAGGTCTTTTTTCATTTAATAAAGCGACCTTTTTATTACTTTATACAATACACTATTCCCGAAAGCTTTTCACTTTTCAGTAAATTCATAAGTACCTTGTTTTTTTAAGCTTTAATTTTTTCGTATGACTTTTATTTTGTTTTGTGAAATCTGTGTTTTTTTTACATACGAGATTTTTTAAAATTATTATTTAAGTACCTTGTTACGTAGCTCTAAATATTCTCTTATCAGTTATCACATACAGTAAGGAAAGTTCCCAATGACTGTTTAACTGATTTCTCAGCTCTGTATACATTTCAGTCAGTACCTGCACTTCATATAAACACAATAAGGAATCTTCGTTTACTACTCACAAGATGTAAACAAATTCACGTTCCTTTACAAGCGTTTTGTAATTCTCTGTCAAATGTACTGCGTATACAGCTTTAGTAACCTAAACAGCGTAATGGATTTCATGTGCTTTTATTTCTTTTGCACTTTCTAATAGATGCAACATTAGATCTATCTAGATAAATCTATACGTAGATTATTTTAATGAATTACTAGCCGCACCGAAATTTTAGCTACATTGCTTCTGTTCCGGTGATATTAAGATATACTGGGATAAAAAGTTCCTACGGTTTTATCCAAGATCTACCTACATGTCAATCTTCAGCCACATTGTTATTGCTTGACCAACACCATACAACTACATAAGCCATCGTAATTTAAATAGTAAGGATAGAAAGCCAACGAGCAGGCAAGCTATGTAATTGATAGTGTCTTAAATCTATAGAATGGACTTGGAACATTTAGTTCACATTACTACTGCAAGAATTTTCAAACAATACCCAAAATCCATAAACTTCCGTAGTTTACATAACGGAAACGACACCTTTACATATAATATCCTATATTCCTTTCAAAATTTTACAGTAACAATAAAACAATGGCCAGCACTTCTCCTGTCGAGAGGCCATTGCGATGCACAAAAGATTCAGTTACGGAAGAGCGATCGGTCAGTGACTGGGACAGATAATACCGATCAAACAACTGGACAAAAATGCAACGTCAACAACGTATGCAGGGGCAATAAATACTATAACGGTTGCTGCTTTGGGTTGATGGTTCTTTACGTATGGACTTTTTAAACGCCAACAGATTTCAGGCTAAATAAATATAATTAAATTTTCTAACCGCATCTATGTAAAAATCTATGTAACGTAGATAAAAAATAAGGCTATTTTGTACTATATGCCTGTTTGATAAGTAATAAATAATAAATTGTAAGTAATTGTTTATACAAATTATTTTACGTACAAATTAATAAAAAGGATAGATTTAGAAGTATGTATAAACCTAAATATTTTTTTTTACAATTTATTGATCAGCTTTTCCGTAACTGGTTGCCTGTAAGAAATCACTAATAGTGATAAGGCCGCCAATTGTCAAAACACTTTTTGCTGTAATTTTTATACTTAGTTTTAAGGTGTATTTCTTTTTGACAATAAAGAATCTTTATTATTATTAATATTTTATTTACTTATGATGCGAATAACGCTATCTACAAGCTCGTCTAAATTTTGAATTAATAGCAGTTAAAGTAATACCAACCTTTCACAAAATCTCTTTTACAGAAATTAATATATCATCTTCGAAGAAACTGTAATTGGCGAGGTTACAAAGAAATGGATACTGCGTAATGATAGTGCTTGATAACAATTTAATGCAGCTAATTTCAATTATAACACTCCCAGGGAATTAACGATATCCACGCAACAATAGAAAATTAACTCGTTAAAGCGAATAGACGAAGAACTAAGTGAAATGATAAAAAACATTTTTTTATTATATCCGAATGGTCTATTTCATACAATTACTGATTAATTATATTTAATTTATTTTGTTTTACTGATTATATTTTATGTGCTTTAAGGTAGTTCAACACAATTATAGACAATCATGGTTGAGGGATTGAATCTCGTCAGAAATGTCATTTCGCGGTTAGCTGTAAGTGGTTCGCCCAAAGCCTACACAATACTCCTAGTTTTTCAATTACAGAGTATAGTGCGATATTCTTATCAATGTCAAGTTAAAAAAATCATTTGTTAATTTTCTAGTACTCCACATGTAATTCACGCATCCAGCGCAAGCACTACTTGGTACTTTTGAGAGTTTTCTATATATGAATGACGAAAAAAGTAGTTAAAATATTCAAGGTTAAGTAATGCGAAATATAATGCTATAATTGGAAAATTAGGATTGTTAGCTTATGACCCCTTCGATCTTTCATTTTTTTCATTTAAGTTCCCTCAGATGACAGGCTTACTAACGTAACGTAAGTACTAAATTACAACCAGAAATATGTTTAGATATCTTTTATCCGAACGATCTTGTAATAGTCTAAGATTACCGATTTCGCCTTGTCTCCGTTATCAGTGCAAAACAATGATGACGCAGCCACCGATCTTTGCGCCGTTATCTCGACAGAGGGCTTAACCACGTGATGATTAGGGCCTATTTCGATCACAGATTAGGAGATTGTACCTACCTGTACCAAAGTCTGGTCAAGCGTGGTTACGAACATCGATAGTATCGTAAATCGCGTCCGTAGTAGAAGTTAAATTTTATTTTGGATCATTATTTATATTTATAGGCCTTAGCTGATAGCCGTGTCAATAAGAGAAATCCTTTTAATGGGGATAAAATACGTCATTATAATCTATATAAATTGTAACTACTAATCACTCGTAA
>DWAJ01001431.1:0-22415 GCA_018238005.1 Eurema mandarina | reverse complement strand
AATAGGGGGCAAACGAGCAAGCGCGTCACCTGATGTTAAGTGATCAGCGCCGCCCATGAGCACTCGCGTTGTCACGAGTGTGTTGCCGGCCTTTTAAGGATAGGTACGCTCTTTTTTTGAAGGTCCCCAAGTCGTATTTGTTCGGGAACACTGCATGAGGAAGCTGATTGTTTTAATTATACTGCAATTTTTATTACTGTAATGTAATATAAACTAATTCCAACACAACATACAATAAGTATTTTTTGATTTCCTTAGCTTATTATTAATCACAGATTAGTACTAAATAAAACTACACTTATAAGTAATTATGCAGCAACATTAATACCTTCTTTCGTCATTTATTGATAGTACAACAAGATTACTAAGAAACGTAATGGACAGAAACAAACAGAAATCTCAGCTGGTAGAGCCTTGCTAAGCTCATCTGAAGTGGTATCACCATACCATAGAAAACTGGCGTCAAATAATGACATCATCAGCGATGTCATTGCGTTTCGTTCGGTAAGTTTGACCGGAGACTATTTTTCCTTCGTCCCTTTTTTATCCCTTCCTTTTTCCTTGTAGTACAAAACCTTCCTTTACCCTTTTTTTAAAAGCCGGCAACGCATTCGTAACTCAATTTATTTTAGAGACTGTTTATAGTCGTTAACCCCGCGAATTTCCAGCTCAGTTACCCATCATCATTTAAAAATATAATACCCATTATTTATTTAAATTCACATACCTTTAAAGTAGAAAACAAATTACTTATCATTTCCTCTCCCAGCGACATGTAGATAGCGGCGTTTTTGTTACGGTGATAAATGGACTGAAGCTTACAACTGGAGTTTTCTCACACTTTAAAACTTCCCTTAGCATTCTTCGTATAAGCTACTTACGCTTTGTCATTCCATTTGTATCAAATAATAACATTATTGTGTTTTAAATGTTGGCTATTCCTTTTGTTGATAAACGTTTGTAGTTACTTACTTATAGAAATAATATTTTTCTGACATTACTTATAGAAAATATAAAGTCGATAAGTTTGTCTTTTGTATTCGGTAACGCTAAAATAATATTTAAAACTAAAAGTTATTTTCAGTTACTCGAATAGAACGAATCCACCAAATTTAGTTTTTGTTTTTAATTTTTCATTCGCTTTTTGTATGAAAAGGATACATTTTATAACTAAAAACTATGTTCGTAAAATGACGAGTAAATAGAAATAAATTGTTGCAACAAAATTAATGAATCTGAATATTTTGAAACCGTGTACAAAACGGTCATCACGTTGAATTTGGGGATAGTTTGTCGAAAAATGTGGATACAAAAATAAAAATTACACCAGAAATGAGTTTCGACGTAAATGAGAATTTACAGAAATAACAGTAAATGGGAATATTTAGCGCAAATTCGACGCTGTTGCAAAGAGAAGTGTTTTAAGCGAGTTAAGTTCAAGTTTTGGTGCAGCGACACTGGCGATCGTATCACACAGCTACATTTAAAAAATATTTTGCATTTTTTACCGAAATAAAGAGAGAATTGTTTGTTTTTGTTATGTGCTGTTTGCATTCTTTTTTATATATAGATATATTTGGCAGCAGTATACAAATAAATTTGAATAAATAAATTAGTTTAACACGAAGAAAATCATTACCCATTTTTTTTCTTATTGTCGGACGTAACTACTCGAATTCATTAATACAATGAAATACAAACTTTCTTTAATAATTTATTATGAAAAAAAACTTAAATAGTCTTTGAAAAAAACTTTAAAATAAAACTTGTTTGTTCTTAGTCTTACTTTGAAGTATTTTTCAAAGACCTTAATAGGTACCATGTTCCTTGAACGTTATACAAATAAACAGGAATATTTTGCAAAGCTCGCGATTTGAAACTGTAAAATAATTAAAACAGCGGACTGTATTTGTAACGAGTCTCGGCTTAGAATAAAGAGATGCATAAAGTAAATACAATTTTGTATAGAAATGTTTTTAAGCGATATGATGCAGAACGTATGAAGCCTTCGTATAAAGGATCCATTAACTTTTCCATATCTCTTTAATTTATAAAGTTTTACTCTAAGCTTTGGAATATTATGTTTTTTTTTATTTGATGAAATGGGGAGACGAGCTCTACCCACTCCTAATCGTAAGAGAATCGCCAGCCCATAACCAATGCAGTGCTACCCGGAACTTTGCTCTAAAGCCAAACACTTTGGGACATAAGATGATCAGGTTCATCAGCCCAGTAATGTTCTAAATTTGAGGATTTTTTTCCCAAATAAGTGTAGTATAATGTGGGCAAATCACTTTGACCACGAGTAACTTCCTGCTCTGAAAATCCTGTAGTACTGTACTGAAGTAACAGAAGCTCTGTAGAGAATGCCTTGTTGCTGAATGTTCTTATTCAGACGTCTCCATTGGACAATTTAGAAAAAAAGAAAGGAACATTTCTTGCAGAGCACATTACACTTATTATATAGAAACAATACTCAAGACACTTTGCAATTAAACAGATACAGACAGAAAAGGGAAGAAGAAGAATAGAAGTTCGTGGATACTTTTTGATAGCCTAAGTTAATAGATACGTGTGGTCTAATAGGACGAATAGCTGATTAAAAATATAGCATAAAATATACACACAGTATAGAAATTTATTTCTTAAGACAGAAAAATGACGTAATGCGCCGCATGTGTAAGACCATGAACGGTAATTAGCTTGTGAAACCTCAGTTTCTTCGCTTCTGAATTTAAGTTTACCTACCTGTTAATTGGGAATTTTTAATTCAGAAGTTAGACTTTTTTATACTTAAATACTTAATATGGTGTTCGTGATTTGATTACTAAAATAAAGAATGGCATTACGAATTTAAATTAATGAGTCCCGGTAGGAGTTTGAGCTAATCTGCAGCTCAAAGGATAGCTTGATTAACTTTTAGTGAAACAAAGTTGTTGATGCAACATTGGTTTAGATGCGTATAAACTAGTTTGGCTTGGAAAGTGTCTGTTTGATATGTGCTACTGTTATCCCTCTAGTCACTAGTGTATAAATGGGATAAACGGAAATTAAATTTATGAATAGAACTAACATCATCCCCTGCTTCTATTTTATTATTATATTATAATCTTTTTTGTATAATCCAGTTGGGTCAGTTAATTTATTCTTTGTCCGTTTTGGATATCGGAATAGCAAGCAATTGTCGATATTTAGTATATTATGAAATGCACTTATTAACCATAACCTTAAAAACCTGTGTCATCCGGGCATAGTGTAGCTTCACAAAAGTGAAAGACATTTTAAAATTAGTCTACTAGGAACTTTTGGATGCAAAAAAACATACTAGTATTATATAAGTACTACATAGATACCTAGGTCACCTTTTATCTCATCCACATTTTATCTCATTTTAGCGAAAAGTCATCGCTAGTGTGTTGCAGATCTTAAAACAATACAAGCAAGCATATATAAGCCTTCTCATACCTATATATACTTAAAAACGGAATTAAATTTGTTACATCAAACCTTCAGGTCAACTTTCATTGGGTGAGTTTAGATCTAATAGTATACATATTACATAGTCATTGAAATTTCCCTCCTTCTTGGAAATGTAATAAAATTACTTGTTTCTAAATACGAGGAGTATTTAGAAACCAGAACCATTCAGAAGGGATTCAAATTAAACGCTTTTATCGTAGTATTAAATTTGACGTCTGAAGAATCTTTTCCTAGGAAATTCATTTAAAGGACTTCCCGTGTCTACGTGGGCTGTTAAGCATTCATAATGTATCCTTCTACGGATTACGTCATAATTTTATAATAATTGATATTAATTTCTGTACAGATTTTTTTAAAGATACATAAATAAGTGGTGAGTGTGTTATAAATATTTCACATTGTGATACCTACAACTTAACAGTAAAAAAAATATCAATTGACTTTATGTTCTCTGTTTCAGAAAAGTACTAATGATATGACTATTTCATTATCTTGTCCAGATACGCATTTAATGGATACTTACTAGTGTTAGTATAGTTTTTTCATTTTTAAGTATAAAATATTATTAAATCAAATAAAGGTACATAATACCTATACATTTAATTGAAGCCGCATGAAACAACATCTTTTATCATTTTAATGTTACAAAAACAACAGTATAACCTAATAATAAGCCAGTGAATGTTGGTAATGAATAAAGATATTTTGGGTACACTGAATCAAGTTAATCAGACTAGGGAAACAAAAATATGAATTTTAATAACAAACTTTATAAATTTACCCCAGGCTTAATAGCTCCGTAATAACAAGCATTCTGCTTAATTTACATTTGATTAATTAGACGCCTGAAAACACGGAAGTGTCCGAGGGCCTTTTTAAATTGGTCATTTATTTTTACGTCTAAATACTTTTTTTTATAAAAATACTACCTGAATGTGAAGCCTTCGGAAATGTGACCTTTCTCGCAAACAAGAATTTTTTAATAATAACTCATATTACGACAAGAATATATTTATTTTTATGATTTTATTATATGTTTATTTGTATGGTTTTGGTTATTTATATGACGAGGGGGCCGGGCGTTAACTCGTTATATCAGACATGGTGATTATCAAAATCAAAGCGTAGTTGTTCACTTTAACAATGTATTTCCAGTATTAAATGATAACAGTAAAAGTAATTTAGAATCAATACGATTTAGTTGGTAACGCAGCGAGTTCATCCACCCGACCGTCAGCCCACCGCTCTGCCAATGTGACAGCCGTTACTTGACATGATCTGTCAGCTGTCAAACGTCATGCCGACACCGAGGTGACCTCACTCAAGCTAACTGCTTGACGTTGCCAGCTAATTCGCTATAATTAATAAAACGAAATGATAATAAAAAAATCACAATTAATTCTGACCCTTCGACATATAGATACATAAAATGAGAAATGCTTTTATTAAAACCGGCCTTAGCCTGTGGACTCTAAACTACCAAAGGAAAGTTTCAGTAATAATATCCAATTAGCGAAATTTGTTTATCATTTCATCCTAGTTAAGCTTCGATAGATAGGATTAGTTCTCAGACGTTAATGCAAGCATAAAAATAAAATAAACAGTTGATACTGAAATTTATAAGTTCAATAAAATAGCAACCTCCCACGTGTTAGAGGGTTTTAAAGTTAATAATAAAAAATGTTATTTTAATCTCAGTTTTTTATTTAAATTAATTTTAAATCTTGAATTTTAAAAATATTATTCTGTCATCAAAACAATAATAAAGTAATTAAAATTCAACTAAGCTACTATTTTCCTAAAACGTGATCCAATATTTTTCACCTCTGTGCTTCTTTGCTATCATACTAAGTATAGTATGATATAAAGGAAGCGATATTTCGTCTAAACATTAAACAATACATGTCTACTTAGCTTAATTGAGAAAGTTTCAATGTTTGATTAATGACATTAAATTTAAAAGGTACAATTATGATCTCTCATTCTCTGCCATTAGTTAAGCAGAATGGTACATTACAAAATTATATCCATTTAGATGATTTGTAACCCGTTATTTAAAATTCATTGAGCAGTCGTTCGCATTCGTTTAATATTCATTGCTGCTCCGCGCCTGAGCCGATAAAGTGAGTTTACGAGCGCGCGCCGATGTAACGTGAACGCGATCGCCGATGAATTACATCTTTGATTTTATGTTAGTACGTGAAAGAGTTTAAGTTATGATTAATTTAGTGATTATTAGGGCCAGGAGGGAGTGACGTTACTTTGATTCAAACGAACTATTTGGACGACGCTTAACGGCTTATAATACTTACACAGTTGCTATAAAAAACTACATACAGTGATACATTTTTATATAGAAAGAAGTTCTCTTTGTGTACTTGCTGTCAATCAAAGTCATTTTATTGTTTTGACAGCGATAGATCTTTCATTTTTGGCAGACAATACTGTTGATACTGCGTTTTTTTGACACGTAATATTGCGTAATTGTATGATATACGTCAAAAACGGAACACCACAGCTAAAACAGTTAAAAGGCGTATGATAAAAGTGCAACTCATCCGCCACTAATCTAGTTGCAATTTGCCGTAATTCAGAGCAAAGTGGTGCCTAATGGCGCGTAATGGTGAACGCTTAAATTGCACTCAAGATACGAGGATTCGGCTATCCGATGTCTCGAGTATTTTACATTTTATTAAGAGATACAATGTATCTTCATTGTTCTTCAAAGAGAGTTTCTTAGTATGTTTTACTAAATAATTATAAAGCTAAGAAGTCTTGGTAATTGGTAAAAAAAAACTTTTTTTTTAATTTGGCTGGACTGGCCATTAACGCATTTTAATAGGAATTTTCATTCCAGTTTCTTCTAAAGCAATGCGATAATTAATTAATATCATACGACAAAAGTGTAACTTTATGAAGGTTTTTTTTGTTTAAAGGTTCTTTATTTGATTTCAATTTTGACTTTATTTTCGTATTTATAATCCAATCAAAAAGATAAATGTGAAATGAGAGCCAAGTTCAATATTATGATAAATGCCTTGGTTGTTGACTTCACTACAAAAGAAGTGAGATCTAAATGGATGTCAAGTTCAATGGTGAGCCCTGAAATTTATTTTTAATTAACAGTATAACATATCATATCTTCTTATAACATAAGATAATGTAATTTATTCGGAATTATAAAATAAGAACCGACAAATACTTGTAGGTTTAGAACTTGCGAAGGCTATAACTCATATATACATAATAGGGTAGTGAATGTTGAGCATTGTTGATCACTCATGACATGATAGTTTGTTGTTGAATTAAATGTAAACATGTTATTATGGTAACATAGAAAATGAATACCTGACATTTCCTCTTTCAAGGAAACGAGGGTATCATATAAAGGAGGTTGAATAAGTCGGCCCCTTTGTAGTGTTAATACGGGTATGAAGTTAAGGGAATCGCAAAACTATGCTTCAGATTTAGAAGGATTATAAGAGTTATAATATATTATAAAAAAATAGTTTGTTAACGTGAGCTGGTGAAAATCTTTGGTTCTGAAAAACCGCTTTTAAAATGTAACCAATATTCACCTACTTATATTTTGTAAGTGTTTAATAATGTAATATATAAACTTGATAAATTATTAAAAGTAAATATTAGAATTAGGTTAAATCCAGATGAAGTTGACAGCAGAGCTAGTTACTATAAGAAATTAGTTACTTCTAATGGGTAGAATACGGTTGAATTATTTAGAAACGGTTATAAGACACGTGTTTAGTCCCTAGAGCGTAGAATCTTTACCATTAATTAATCTAGGTGCCTTCATATATAAAGACGCCAATAATATAGTACATCAAATACAAACAAAACGTAAGTTACATAACAGTCCTTCCGATAAACTCGGATAATCCAAAGCTATCCAAGCATACAGAAAACATGCCGTCGACAATGGAGCCTCAGCATTGTGTGAGCGTATCGATGGGATGGCGGAAAATCTGAGCACCTCATATCCGTCATAAGGCCTATCCCCATTTATAAACGTCGGTCTATGAAATAAATTGGGTGTCGATATGTGATTTCCCTTGATAAAAATGATGGGCACGTCATTGAATGTTGATCGGCCTGGCTTTTGGTATGCATTGAAAAGTAAATTGGTATGTATCTTGCTTTTTAAACGGAACCGGTGTATATAAGTTTAATTGTACAGGTAGTTACGAAACAATATGTTTAAGGCAGTACTTGGTGATTTAGATTTATTCGTGAAATCCAGTATTAAAAAATATAACTTAAGATACGAATACATAAGAAAGCCTACTAGTGTGTGTAGTCCTGGCTTGAGATTATTTTTATTTGCTGTTTTTTCAATGTCCTAGCAATGGGAAGGCAACTGAGCTAAAAAGGGAAAAGGAAAGAATTTATTTTAGATATACTTGAATATTGCTCATGAGTAGGACTTCAAGTCCTAGTACACTTAAAAAACGTTATAACAGCTGACTACCATTGTTAGCTGATGCCTCCTAATTATGGCAGCTATTTGTGGGAGAATAGCAAAACTTCGGTGCGAGCCATATATGCAATACCGTTATCAATAACATTCTTTAACACATAGGTATTTCTTTTGTCTATTTCATACAATTTGTACGAGTATGAGCTAGCCGCAAGCGAAGTCAATTAAAAATTTCAAACGTGATATCTTAATTTAATTTGTGGATTAAAAGAAAAACCGCTTTCCAATTAACTTCCAAGTGAAGTTGACAGTTGGTGACTACTTGGCAAAACTTCAATGAGTCCGCTTATTGTGTGACTCTCGAACATTCTAAGTTTTTTACTTCGAACTTAGTTCTTATTCGAATATCGAGGTTAACGATCATATTTTAATTAAGTCTGATATAGGATAGTATGGAACTAATGAGATTATTACTAAATGAACTAGCGTCGACGCTTACTAATTTTTATTAGAAATTTTCTATTGGGTCAATATTGGAATCTGAATTAGTGCGTCAGTTTTATATCATACATTTTTTCCAGTATCGAGCATTGATCAAGCAAAGATTTGAATTCGTGAATCTTTAAGTAACGAAGGTTAGATATACCTTAAGGACTGAGGTCTAAGAGGCTATGTAATCCTTATTTATATAACGTACGCATCTTTTGTATTGCAAATAGGCGTAATGCTTGGAGCGGAGCATCAAATCAATTAAACTGCGCCCTGAAAGCCGATCCAATAAGCCTCCATTAATTGCCTTCTGTGTACTCGCAATAATGGAATGGAATTTAGCTTTATTGCAATCAAGCTGTTGTGTTAATGTGCCAACGTTGTTTTAAGATATTGCGACTTTTTTCAATGCTTTTAATTGAACGTGCAAACAAGACATGGCCAAAGACTTCGTCCACGCTACTAGATATTATGTCACTTTCAATTTGAAAATGGATGAGCAGAAGACATGGTTATATAATAACATATCTCGCGCGATTATCGAGGGTTTGTATGGTATTGCACCTTGCTAGGTGCAATGCTACGCATTATATTTTGATAAAATAACTTTTGTTTTCGTTTTTTTTATCAAATAGAGTGACAGTAAATGCGGGTAAAACCGCGGGGCAGGACTAGTTTAAATAAGTCAATTATTATTCTTGAGTAACAGAAAATTTATTTTCTAAAGCATTTTTAGTATGGATGACAGTAGATTGGTCAAAGTCCCAGTGAGGGCGGAGTTGATTGATGGACAGAACGGTTTATTTTTCCCTCAGTTCCTGCCCAACCTATTCTGAGAATTCTTTACGAAAATGTTCAAGGGTGGCCATTATTTCTGTTTATTATGATACATTCCAAGTGAAGACTATTTCTTTTAACCACTGGTTAGTAGAACGTTAGAATTAGCAATTACATAGTTTTATTAACGCTTTTGGCATATTACGTAGGTAATATATATATTGCATGATAGGTGTGTTCCACGAAAATACCCATTCCCGCTTCTTTTTGTGGTTATTTAATTAACATTGGTACAACTATTCTCAAATTGAAGTCAATAGTGTTACAAAATCGGCATCGTATTTAAAATTGCTTTTTTTTCGTTACAGCTGCTGAAATATAAAATTTATGAAAAACTTCACCCTTGTACACATTGTGCCTGTACGAAATTTCATTTAAATCCGTCAAATGACTTAGGTGTGAAAGTATAACAGACAGAATTATTTACTAGCTTACAGTTTAAGGGAAAATAATATCGTGTCCCTTAATATCTTCGGAAATAAAAAAGTTTGTGTTACTTTTGAAATACGCAATGTTAAAAAAAGTATTATTTTATATTAAAAGTTTTTTAATTTACAAATTGTTGGCTTCATAATGTTGCTTTGTTCTTTATAATGGCTTGTTTTCTTTGTTCTTGTTCTGTTTAAATAATAATACTTAGCAGTTCGTTTATTTTTCCCAATATGTGTTATGGGAAATTTTAAGTCTTTGATTATTTATGTGCTGTTATAGTTATGTATGTCTTTGGTAATTAATTAATATATTATATATAATCATTAATATTATAAATATTATTCGTTATTTTTTTACTTAAAGAATTTTTGTACATTAACGACAATAATTACAATATAAAAAAAACATAAGTAGGTAATATACAAAAAGGCGGTTTAATTCCTAAATAGCAGTTGTTGCCAGCCTTATTGTGGTTTATATAAAAATCATTTCTATTATTGTTATTGAAGCTAAGTGCTAACTTTTTAAAATAATTTAAACGATATACCTATTGTTATTAATATTAACCTATACCTCTACATTCTAAGCTCCTTTTAACTTACACAACATGCAAAATAACTCCGCCATACAATCAGGCTACGGAACGCCTAACTTAGTCAAGTTATTAAGTCCCACTTAAGCCTCTTTTATAGTGTATGTAAGTGGACTCGCTAAGTTTATTTCCTCTTATGTGCTTATTCAAGTTATGAAAAGGAAGTTGCTCGCTTTTTAAAGACTGATTTTCACTCTCTTCTATATAAATAACTAGCGGACCCGTGCCCACTTCGTTGGGCATAATGTTAACAATCCTTTTTTTATATAGCCTATGACACTCAGCAATAATGTGGCTTTCTATTGGTGGAACAATTTTTAAAATCGGTTTAGTAGATCCCGAGATTACCCCTTACAATTTAACAAACACACAAACTTTACTTCTTTATAATATTAAGTATAGATAAATAGAAGAGATACGATATTTTTAGTACAATTTGAAAATATAATACATACTACAAAAGTATATTAAAATCTTCAGTTGAATTCCTTATAAATAATAAAAGATTGAATAAAGAAATGTCGTGGCGAGAGGTGAAATGATATTAAAAACTAAAAAATTAGTGATACCGTGTCTTTTATTTTCGAATGTGGTAAAATACTTTTATAATTGACTGTACTATGAATTTAATATTAAACATTCTTGGTTTAAAATGCGAAAACGCAAAAAGAATTTATTTGGTTTTAATTAATTATTAATCTGTATTTAAATTAATAAACCTTCAACACGGTTTCAGGATTACTGAATAATGTTGCTACATGCAGGTAGGGTAACCACGAATAGGTGTTGCCCGTAGATCGCTTATATGCGGTCTGACACTACTAGGGTAACCACACTATTATATTAAGATAGAGAATAATTTTATATTTGGTTATATCGCAAAAAAAACGTTTTAGAATGTGTTTAATCAAAATAAATATTGAATTACCATTAGCCACCGTTACTATAATATTAGACGAAAAGATGCCATAGACCCCATAGGCAGGCTTACCATTCGAAGTAGTAGGACTATCACCAATAATCAATATTTTATTAACATGTTAAGTAAATTACAATAAAAAACTGCTAACAACTATTTTGTATTGTTTGGCTTCATTGCTTCGGAAACAACTTTCCACACATCTTCTCCCCGATTATTATTTTATATCGAGGCCTATACATTATTTAATAACTCGGGCCTTTAACATCGATTTCACTTAACAAATTTAATACATTTTGCTCGTAAACCAATTAAAACAAATAGAAAAAGATTCTCGAATGTTACGTAAATCATGGTCTCCCATGACACGGTGACAATAAACTATGCGTATCGATATTGTATATAGCGTTGTACAATAAGTGTCAAGAGCCTGACTTTACCCGTCCACATTGAAAATTCACGACATGTTAAGGTTTCGATAACATTATAAAATTGTGTACTGATTTTAATCGCGATTTATTTTTCGACCGATCTAAAAAAAAGGTGGTTCTCTTTGTTTGTTAACTTTCGATTGGTGATTTATAAACGATAGGAAATCGATTATTTAAAGTCATTATTCGATTTTCATGTTCTTGCAATGTATAGATGTGGAAAAAACAGTTTTAATCTCAAATTTGCTTTAGATTTTCCATTTCTTCAAAAATTTCTAATTTCGTGTTTTTCATTATATTTAGGTTAGTAGTTTTTTTCCTTAGAAAGTTTCGAGAGCGGACCGCATAATCTAAACAAAGAAAATAACGTTTTTATCAAAAATGATAAATTATAAGCTGTAAATACTTCAAATGAACACTCGTGATGTCACGAGTGTGTTGCCGGCCTTTTAAGGACAGGTACGCTCTTTTTTTGAAGGTCCCCAAGTCGTATTTGTTCGGGAACACTGCATGAGGAAGCTGAATAACGATCCTGTGCCCTTCAAAAACAGCAGTATCCTGTTTATTAAAGGCCGGTAAAACATTTGCTATATTGCAATTAGGCTGTCCCATTCCATCACATGACACGATAGCTCGTTTGCTTTTTATGTAAACAAAGTTATCTGTAAAAAAGCTCAACTTGTTTCAACAGTTTGATACCTGTTAAAACTATTTAAGTTTTCTTCTTTAACTATAAACGTTCTTCAGTACTATAAGAATAAAAAATAAGCAACAAAATACACAGTCGAAGTTCTCACTGCATCTTAGTTCACTGTGCAGTATCGACCCGACCGTTCTCTGCTGCGAAAACCATAAAATAGTCAGTTGTAAAACTATTAATATTTTCCAAAACGTTAGCGGCCGAAGATCCAGTTCAAAACAAAACTTTGAAAACTAAAAAGGGTGATATTTCAAACGCTCTCGTTACGTTTCTGGCAATCGTCCAAACTATTTATCTGTGGCGAACTTATTCTATGTCCATGTTTTATTACCAGCCCCAAACTGAAATATCTGTATAAGCTATTTGAGTATGCAGATACCGCTCTTATTGGTTTTACGTTAGAGCCGATATTGGTGTGAAGTGTTTTCTATTTTGAATCTAATGGACACCTATAAACGAATGTCGTGGTGTATTTACGTTGTGTTGGAACAGTAAATAAGTGTTGTGTGGTTTAGTATAGTGATAAACGTACAAGTCGTGTCACTTGATAACGGCGATTCGTTTAATTTTCTTTAGTGAATAATTAATTTTTGATTTGAACGCTGAATGGCGAAGTAGCAATGCAGGAATTGTTAGACCATGCGTTAGTTTTTTATGTAAACAATAAAATAACACATTTTATATGTATATTTTTTTTATTATAAAATATACTATTGCCGATTTTATATTTAATTTAAAATGAATGATATCAGTGACGAAAAGATTGCATTTGGCGTGATGAGTGCGAGTGACAACCATATTATTCCTTTTCTCTCATCAACAGTTTATACAACATATTATAACATAATATATTATTTTTGGAAACTTTTTTGAAAGGTACAAAAGCCCTTAACATATCTATTTAATCTACATACTATATTATACTTGTTTTAGTAGTGAAGCTATAAATAAGATAAGTTATTGGTATTATAGTTCAAAAATAATCAATACAAATTAACTACTTTGGAGAAATTGAGATGATTGATTGAGTGATATTTTAGTGAAACATTATATGGGCTTTGTATGGACAAAGGACGCAGATATATTATTAATTAGGAATATACATAGTTTGACATCCTTTGTCCTTGTTTTTCTGAAGCCTTTATTTACCATTATCGATATAATGTATTCTTCGTCAGCTGCATTAGAGACTGAGACATTGTTTATTTATAGATCTAAATATAAAGCCGACATCAAGTTGGCGTTTTACAAACTATTTTTGCTTTTATAGAAAAATAAATATTTAAATAAAATGTGTGTAATTATTAATAATTATTATTATATTATTATAAATAAAACTCGCTTTAATAATGACTCAAGACAATAGGAATGACGGCGTGGTATAAACATTAAAAAATAAAAATTTGTCCATCACTTACATTATAAACCAATTATTTTACCCCTATTTTTTACTTTGTCAAAAAAGGACTACTTTTTAAAGTAAATTTTATTTCGCGCATAAAAGTTATGGGGGCTAATTGCGTCACACCTTAGTAGAAAACGTGCATAGTTGTGACGTCATGCGACTTTTCAAATGAATGTATGTCCGTAAATTTTTAAATAGTAAAAGTACTAAAAAATACTTATCTTTTATTTTTCATTAATCTATCTATTTATCTAATATAATGACGGATATTAAATAACTTTTTAGTCGTCATCCCAATTTAGATTGCGTGACGTCAAACTAAATTATCGATCAAGACGTGATTAATATTAAACAATACCGTTACAAATATGTTATATTATCAACAACATGTCCATCCGCTCAGTTGATATCTAGTAAATTGCTATTAATTATATACATGAGCGAATTATTAATTGTATATTACTGACATTGGGGTTAATGCATTACCTTAGTGTTGACTACGGTGGCAATATTGTGACGTCACTATACAAATATACTGCGTAATATATTAAGTCCGTCACCAGGCTGTCTTACTAAAAATAGAAAAAAAAAATTTAAGAGGGCTTCCATACAACGCACGCTTTTTTCCTTGTTTTCGTTAAATATTAACAACAACAAAAGATTAAAATTCGTCAGTTTGTAAGGATGTGTATTTATTACACGCTTATAGAAATTTGGCCGATTATTATCAGTGCGATGATGAAACTGCGAAGTACGGTTGATACGACACAAGGTAGTCTTTAGGTCGTAACAAACAAAAAACCAACTGCATTTATTTTTAAGAGCTGACTGAATGGGGCTCGAATAGCTTTTTTACAGTTAATGAGTTATTTTTTTTTTATAACATAGGAGGCAAACGAGCAGGCGAGCCACCTGATGGTAAGTGGTCATCGCCGTCCATGAACACTCGCACGGAATGGATACCGACCTAAAATCAAATAATTATCTCTGATAAGAGATTTGGAGCCTTTAAATACTAGGTATGTGTTCTCGTCATTTATAGTTATCTATATTCCAATCTTAGTAGAGGCCCTTTTGCTGCAAGCTAGCAACACTTTGTACCTTGTTTTGCAATGGCCGAATAAGTAAATAAAGTGGCTTACCATTACAATAATTTCCTGTCGACCAAAAGATACATTTCAATAGCTTTAAACAAAGAAGAATAAATAAATTCCACTTATGCATAAACACAACATAATTATATACTTAAATGTAAGACATATCTAATGTGCTGTAATAATATATATCTAAATGTAAATCAGTCAATTTTAATATTCACTGAACATTCCGACCTTTCAAAGATAAAATCCCCACGTATAGAATATTCTAAGAAAACCCTATTTAAATCCTCGTAACCTTCAAAAAGATAATTATGAACTTCACAAGTTAATATCAAAGAATTAGCAAGTGACAAGTGGGGTAGGAAATTGTTCACTTATTCGGCAAGACCGGTTTGATCCGGTTAGGCATTCACAAAATGTCGACATTTGAAAAACGCTTTGAACATATTTACATAATTGTTCAGTTACGGAGAGCGGTGATTGAAGAGGAATGTTGTGTAAGAATATTTTTCATTATAAGTACTATTTTATTCAAGGTTGCCAGTATTAAAAAAAAAGGAAATATAAACAAAAATGGATGGTGTTTTATTAACTATTACAGTTAAATTATTCCTTTACCATTTATATATCGCCAAGCATAGCCAATAAGAGAAAATTATAATTAAAATACAATAAAAAAATATTTGTTAATGAAACTTCTTGCTACTTGTTTTTATATACCTAATATGAAAAAGGGAATTAAACGGATTTTACGCCAATGAGTATTTAAAAAAAAAGCACCGCGCATTTACTATTTCTTTGTATAGGTAACTGAAGCAAACAAAATAAAAAAAATAAAACTAATAGATTCATATATAAAGTTTACATCGTACTCAGACAGTTTAACACAGAACTTTTATCAATTTAAATTGATCAAAGGGTTTTCAACGAGAAAAGTGTAGTTGAAAGTGCTTGAAGTTGTCAGTTGTTAAGCAATAAATCTTAGACTATGTAACGTCAATATGCATTTACTCGCAAACGAAATCCTTCACGCGTCGTCGGGCTCTGATCAAATAAGAACTGTATGGCCATTGAGAAAGCGTTAATATGCGAATTTAACGTTATTATCACGTCGGAGTCACCGAATTGTAATTTCTTATTAACGAATGTCATCGGTATTTATACACGATTTGTATATATGTGTGTGGTCGTATTACATAGCCACACAACACACATGTGCAAGTACAATATGTTTTGACGACACACAGGTCACAATTAACCAAACTATGTCATCTATCGGGGTCAGGATGTAGTTACGAAGTGCCTACAAACTTTTCTACTAAGATTAAAATATGTGTCAAATTTTTATTTTGAGCAAACTTGTGAATCTAGAGCCTAAATTTATATAGACTAGCCTCTAAAAATCTACTATGAAACTGTAGGAATCTTGGCGGATTTTTAAGGTTATCGTAATCTCATCGTATGGTGGTTGAATAAGCGTGGGAAGGATTCGAGATGCGGGTATATGTTGAGTATAGTACAAAGGTATAAAGGCCTTTGGTACAAAAGTATCTATAGGGGTTACATGTATGTGTGTACTGTAACAAGAAGATTATCTGTATTTACCTGTGCATGATGAGGCTTTTAATTACAATTTAAATATTAACCGTTTAAGTATATATAAAGGTACCAATAAAAATAGAAGACACGTATTCAAAATATTGTTTCTTAATAAATAAAAATATCTTTACTTAAAAACTTGTACTATTTATTTTTTATTATTTAAAGGTTAGGAAATTTTCTGATAAAATACAAATTAAAACGCACTTTGCGTGGCTCCATTGTAGTTCGCCCCGTGATATTCATATAAAGTGACAGCAAAATTAAATTAATAGCTCAAATATATCTATTTTAAGGGCAGAGTGATTCGGGTCAGTGCGCACTTACGTTAACAAATTTATATTTATTGCGGCATTTCTTAAAAAAAGAAAACGATAAAAATAAAATCTAATTTAGCGGAGACGCTTAGAATTTTCAAGTCTAAATAAAATTCGTCTATTGCTATATTTAAAATTGGAATTCTGAAGATCCTTTGACATATTATCTTGAAAAAGTTTTTTATAAGTAATTCTTGAAGTAAATAATTGTATTGTTACAAATAGCTAGACTGTGTTTATTCTTTTATGATTAAATTGGACAAAGTAATAATTTATTTTATTTGAGGACGTTTGTTTTGAACATATTAAGAGACTGCAGATATTGCTGTTGTACGTAACATATTATAATTAATATTATTTGTGTAATATTTAAAGATCCATAATGATTATTATAATTATTACTTCTAATGTACGCAGTGTAAGCGATTATAGGAAGACCAAGTTTGGCTGGTTCAGAAAGGTTGAGTGTAGATAAAAATAGACACGATTAGAAATTATTAGCTTTGTATAAAGACAAGTTTGGAAGGACTTTAAATAGGATGATGTTTAATGTTAAAGAAAATAAGTTATAACCAACCTTTTTTATCGATGGGAAATCCTGTTAACAATCCCGGGTCCCCCAAAAAAACCCCACTGGTGTTCCTCCACGCTTCTCGCGTCCCCAGGACGATTAAAGTAGTCGTCCATAGAGTTATATCCAACATATTTAAGTTAAGCAAATGATTTATAAGTATGTCGACGGGGAGAGAGGGCCGGCCGGGCGTTAACTCGTTATATCAGGCATGGCGATTATCAAAATCAAAGCGTAGTTGTTCACTTTAACAATGTATTTCCAATACTAAATTATAACAGTAAAAGTAATTTAGAATCAATACGATTTAGTTGGTAACGCAGCGAGTTCATCCACCCGACCCGTTGGCGCCCGCGCTCGCTCAATGTCACGCCTCACTCAACTGACAGCCGTTCCTTCACATCTGTCAGCTGTCAAACGTCATACCGACACCGGGGTGACCTCACTCAAGCTATCTTGCTTGACGTTTCCAACTAATTCGTTATAATAAAATCACAATTATTTCTGACGCTTCGACATATATAAAAGAAAGTCGTGTTAGTAACACCAGTTATAACTCGATAACGGCTCAACTGATTTGGCTGAAAATTGGTGGGGATGTAGTTTAGGACCAGGAGAAGGACATAGGATACTTTTTATCTTGTTTCCAGGGGTATGAAAGTAAACGCGAACGGCGTCGCGGGCAACAGCTAGTTTTGTATAAACCTAAGAACAAATTATGATGACGTTACGAAACTATTAAAACAAAGCATAGCATAAGACTATCTTAATAGCTTATTTAGACATGGAAAGTAATATTATTTTACAAATTTTAATCGTATTAATATCGCTATCCAATGACTGACTCCGCGAATTATTAATTACAATATATTAAGCTTCTCAGGCAAGATGACAATTAAAATTCATATACCTACAACCTTTACGCAGAGTAATCTTCATAGTAATTAAATTAAATATATTCACAAGATAACTGAATTACGTGGTTTCAGACTGAGTAATCTGAGCTATAAAGTCCTTAGCTCATATAAATTTTAACAAAACATGATACAGGCATTAATTCAACAGTTTCGTGTCCTGATTAACGTGTTTTACAATGTAGCTTTCACCTGAAGTTAGTCCGAACATAAAATGACTTGCACACTTATATGTCGGGGCGTTTATATTATCAATTTTTATTTTAGGATGGTCAGTGTTTTCTCTCTAGTAATACCTCTCGTATTGCTAGTGAATTTGTCGCAGAAAATACTAGTTAAGTCATTCTCTGATTTCAGATGATTCAGATGAACATAGAAATACTATATTTATGTTTTAGATGAGATTCAATAAAAAAGATAATTTGCTATTTGTGAATTTATGTAGTTCATGTATGTAGGTATGCTTTATAAAAAGGAATAGTTTGTGATTTCGAGAATTTGTGAATTTGTATGTAACGCGTTTTATTCATGTTTCAGTTTGCGGTATTATTCTTGTTGATACAATCTATGGCATTGAAATAAAACAATGTATAAAGGAGTATATTTTTATTATTTTTTCCGGCGTTTCAAGAGCTTTACAGTGAACGTGTTAACTGAATATCGGGTCAGTATTCCCGTGACCACGTAGACTCGATATAGCTACAAATATTGTACTTAATATGTACATACATACTGACATACCAATACAAACTTCCAATACTATATGACGTTATCCATACTAATATTATAAATGCGAAAGTAACTCTGTCTGTTCCTATGTTTTTCCATCACGCTAATACTACTGAACCGAAAATTGGTACAGAGATAGTCTAAAGCCTGGGGAAGGACATACTACTTTTTTTTAATCAACTCCTAAAAGGTTGCGCGAGGGGTTGAAAATTTTTATAATTTTACGCTTTCACAGCCAAACCGCTGAACCGATTGTAATGATATTTGGTACACAGATGGTCTAGAGCCTGACATAAAACATAGGCTACTTTTTGACTAGAAAAAAGGGTTATAAGGTGGAAGAGGGGATCAAACTTTATATGAAAGTCCAAGCGGACGGAGTCGCGGGCAACAGCTAGTAATTTCAATAATCCATATACTATATAGACGTTTGTAGAGGCAAATACGCGTAGAAATATATTTCTTATATGCTATATGACTTAACATGTGTGTACCTGTAAATTATGTTTGACGAAATTTTATATGTTGACATAATTTTCTAATATTGACCTAAAGGAAAGTAATATTGCTTGACGAGAGCTACTTTTTTCAGGCTATTGGCATGGTTCCACATTAATATTATATTGGTTATACTTTACGAGTGTTTTTAATAAAATGATTAATTTCCGAAAATTTGCACAGTTGTTAGAAAGTAGAATAACCCATTTTATTTTTGTAGTACATTTATTTTTATTTCTTATCATATACTTGCATACAAATTGTTAATTTTTGCTTGCCTTTAAATATTTTTCTTGGGAATATAGGGATGACCTCTTCAAAATTCTCTATTAATATTAAAATACTATTATGCTTAGTATATATTTATGTAAGAATATTTTTTTATTGTGTGACTAGTTAAACAATTATAATGTAAATACGGATACACTTTTGAGATCGTAGGAATTTGCTTTTTAACTCTATAACAATCTATTAAACGGTAAAGGCGAAAAGCAAACTATAGTCATTGTATTAAATTTTGGTGAGGACATTCTCGCGACATTTAGACAGTCGACTCCGGCTGAGAATGAAATATTGCGTTGACATCGTTTAATTAACTTAAAGTAACGAGTTATATGGAATATTCCGTATTGTGTTACTAGAGTACGTCTCGTGTGTGCGTCGTAGATCATTCTAGAATGCTTTATTTGTTATGTGTTAATTTTCGAACGACCTAAAAAAGGAAGGGTCTCGGTTCGATTGTATTTTTAAATAATTTACGTAAGTTATTTCGACTGGTTGCATTGATTTCATGTTTTTTGTTTATTTAAATATCTTTGCTATTCCTATTTAGTTTTGATAATGGTATACAAAAAAAATGAAAATTCAGTTTACAAATCTTCAATTATTTTTCCCGTTTAAGTCGGTAGTACGTAATTAAAAGTAATTTATAACCAAGTTTAAAACTTCTGTTTTTAATTCTAATATTCCTTCTGTTTTTACGGGGCTTTTTGTGTTTATTTTCAGTAATAATAATAATAATAGCCTTTTATTTTTTCAGATCATTAAATTCCATTGCAAATGTCTATTAGTAATGCTAGGTTACAAAAGAATTTGATTTAGTTATCCTATCCTATCCTATGATGATGTGAATCCCATTTGGGTGAAGGCCTCCCCTTTCTTCCTCTATTCTTCTCTATTTCTGGCGAGAGAAAGCCAATCTTGCCCTACTTCCGAAACAATATCATCAGACCACCGCTTAGCTGGTCTACCAACCTTTCTTTTGCCTGAGGGTCCCGTCCAAGTAGTTAATTTAATGGTCCATCTTTTGTCTTTTAATCTTGATACATGACCAGCCCAATCCCATTTTAATTTTAGTGCCTGAGATATTGACTATACCAGTATCATAAGGAATATATGATACGTGATTCGACATAACATTCTGTAATTATCTGATTATTATCTTATAACACATGCATATAAAATTATATCACTGTTCTATATTAATAGTCTGTCTAATAATATTTAATATGTTTGCTGAACTTTGACCTAATTTGGACGTTATTCATTCATTTGCAACTATTCGACTCGAATAATAAGTTTTTTAAATGAAATATTATATAAATTATAAACGATGCGTCTTTCTTTTTACATTTTATAGTAATTATTCGATTTGGAAACCTTTTGGCTGTTAAAAATTCAATAGTATTTAAACAGCGTCTTTTATTAGAAATATATTATTTAAATCCAATCACCCATTTATTAAAAAATTTATTATTTAAACATTTAATAGAATTATTATGTCTTTTTGTGTGACATAACTGTATATTGTATGGTGTAAAAGATAACTCCAAAAAATTGGAAGGTGCTTTCAGACAATGATTTTGAATATATTATACAAATATATTGTATAACCATCATTTGGATATAAATTTTTTGCACTTTTTTTGCATTACCCCATAATATTATAGTACAGTAATGTATTATTTATTTATCTTAATCTATACTATAAAGAAGTAAAGTTTGTGTGTTTGTTAAATTGTAAGGGGTAATGTCGGGATCTACTGAACCGATTTTAAAAATTCTTTTACCATTAGAAAGTACATTATTGCTGAGTGTCATAGGCTATATAAAAAGGATTGTTAACATTATGCCCAACGAAGTGGGCACGGGTCCGCTAGTGAAAAATAAGAATAAAACAACAGAGCAATGTATTTTAAACACGCTCGCGATTAATGATCAATTAATGATCATCTATTACTGCTCGAAAAATAACCTTTATATTAAAAAAAAATCAAAAACTCGCATCAGTATCAAGTCATTTGTACAGTGCACTACGCTTTGATCATGGGAGATACTATCAACCGTGTTTTACACCCAGTATATGAATTTTTATTTACGGGTAGAGCATCGTTTCTAGGTCAAAGGAAAATTTTAGAATTTATTTTAGTTGTGGGACGGTTGTAACTTGTCAGTGAGAGCGACCTATTTCCATCTAATGGCTTCTTATACGACCACAAATACCTGCTTAAGGAATAGAATAAATTCCAAGATCTATTGACTCTGACCTCTCGCAGATGAACTGAGCGATCTAAGGGGCATTCCTAGTTAGGAATTTGATTAGATAACACCTTCCGCGCGCTAGAGATTGTTAGACCTACAAATAGTTAGCCTGGAATCTTATCAATTATTTATGTGCCCTTATTTCATTTTAACAAAGAAACGATACATTAAAGCTTATCCATATTTAATATTATAAATGCGAAAGTAACTTTGTCTGTCTGTCTGTCTGTCTGTCTGTCCAATCAAGCTAAAACTACTTAACCGATTAGAACAAAATTTGGTACAAAGATAGTCTAAAGCCTGGGGAAGGACAAAGGCTACTATTTTTTTAAATCAACCGCCAAAAGAATACGCGAGGGTTTGAAACTTTTTATAATTTTACGCTTTCACGGGCAATTCGCTGAACCGATTGTAATGAAATTTGGT